>JAUJYZ010001474.1:57500-82500 GCA_033675265.1 Actinostola sp. cb2023
TACAACAAATTTGACAGATCTACAGCAGAAGACTCGCGTGTCCTTTCTCTAATGATCTTTGAATTGCAATGAACCATATCACTCGTCCATGTTCAAATTGTTTTTTATTATTAAAAATCAATCCACTTTTACCGTCAATATTTGACACTTCAACGTCACACGAACTTAAGCACGTTATCTCACTTTAGATCTATTCCTTTCCAAATCGGTTTAAAAATAAGAATCAAATTACCAAATCACATCTGCGACGAAACGACAACAGATTGCTTTTCCAACAAGACTCGGAGCAGATGTTTGGAGGTGGCCCGAGATGAAACTCTGCATCACCCATGCTGTCCTGGCTTTAGCTGCGCTGTCGTGCAGTGTGTATGCAAATCCTAGTGTTGAAGGTGAGTCTTATTTAGGATATGTAGTCGTTCTGTTACTCTAGGCCGAGATGCGTTCAATATTATATTGTAGTACGGTAGACTACCGTAACTCAGCCTTGAGCATTTCCTGTAGTCCATGTCGGTGGTACTTATGTCAGTACATTTAGTCAAATGCTTGAGATTACTAAGATGACTTGTACGATCATCGATGTTAAGGATCACGGTGTCTTATATTAACAAAAATGTTATTCAGAGCTATAATCCGTGAATAATCTGCTTGTATACTTGTGGATTTGCTGTACTTGTCTTCAATTTCATTATTTGTGGTACTTTTGGTACTTATGACAGACGACAGGCCTACAGAGGAATCCACAAATAGCCTCGGTATTCTTTGTAATTACACTGCTTGCTTATCACCTTTTAATCTGGCTCTCTGGTTAATCATTACGAACGCAGACACTTTCAAGTTCAATGTAGTTATAGACTACCTTTTTTTTGTTTATTTACAGTAGCCACATGTCCTTGACTTCCTGTTTATTCAATATGTAGGCCCTGTAAATGTTCACTGGCCACTGTACTAAATTTGTCAAAACTTATAAGTTAATTTTTTAATTATTTATGCTTTAGGACCGCTTTGAAAACCATTAAGAGGATATTTCTTTCAACATCGCGTAATATCCGCCCAAAGCGCCAAAAACCAGCCCTTTTGGACAGTTTGAATTTCGATTTTCGCTTTGGATTAACACTCTAATTTTATTTTAACCAAACTCAAACTATTAAAAACAAAGTAAATTGTCTGCCTATAAAGCTGTTTTAGCGTTGTACAAAGCCATTTTCCTGCTTTTTGTTTCAAATTTGAGGTAATTCAGGGGAAAACATCAGCAATACTAGCAAATATACAGATCTATAGCCCATGTGGACAGTTTTCAAATCAAATTTTCACTTTGGATTAACACTCTAAATTCACTTTTACCGTTCAAAAACCATCACAAATACCTTGAACTCTTTGCTAAAGCAGTTTTAGCCTTGTACAAAACGTATTCTCCATGCTATTGGTTTTTGGCGCTCAATACGCGCGTTCGTAAAAAATATCCTCTTAATGTATAATGAATAGGGCTTTCCTATACTAATAGAACATTATTCGTCATCAGTTTTCTTGAGAATACCATCATCGGTTCAACAGCCTACTTCACACTGGAGGCATAACACACTAACATAATATAAACTCCTCATGATCGTCGGCTGCCGTAGGCGCCTTCATATGCAGCCCGAATAAGTCCTCCATCGGTTGTAAAGCGCATTGAGACAATGTGAAATGCGCTATATAAGAACCGAGTTATTATTTATTATTATTATATTATTATAATAAGAGGTGACTTAGTATTCCAAAGGCAATGGCTTATTTCCCCCCCAAGTGAACCCACCCACCTTTAATTCAACCAATGCTCTCTGACAAATCATCTTAGGAATTTTACCTCAAGTTTTCACTTCAATATCACTTCAAAAACTTGCCATTCGTCTTTTTTCTTTTTCATTTTTCTAGGTTTTAAATTTCCTTTACTCACATTGATTATCTCAGCCGATTTCGTATTTATTCTCTCTTTTTTTTTTGTCAATGGAACCACATTTGAAGCGGTCGAAGCACAGTACAGTATGTGGTTCTAATTGTGAACACTGTTCAGTTTGTGTACCCTGGTTGCCAGAGGCTATTATTTTATCTCTCTCGAGCCGTAGGCGCTCTCGTAGAGTTTAGAGAGATAAAATAAAAGCCTCTGCTACCCAGGGTACACATTAACTGAACAGTGTTCACAATTAGAACTGTTCACAATTAGAACCACATACTGTATATTATTCTTTCTGTCATCATCCACGACCACCAACCCTTCTACTCTGACCCTGTTGTCTTGTTTGTCTTAAAATTGCTGAGTTGATTGACAATCAGTCAATCACTTTTAAAGTGTTGAGTTTTGGCACGACTGTCTGCGCCTTTGCCCCCGCGATGCAGAAGAAATATCAGACAAATGAGTCTTGAATTCAAGTGTGTTGTACTTCAAATGGTCGTGAAACGTCGTTACTATATAAGCCTAGAATATGTGGAATAGTTCCACCAATACAAGCTACAAATTATTAGGCTATACAGTCGAACCTCTCGTAAGCGACCACCCAAAATGTCAAGCTTCGTGGTCGCTTACGAGAGGTTACAACTATAGTGATTTGACTTGGAACTGAACTTTTGGTATTTTGGGAAACTGGTCGCTTACGAGAGGTGGTCGCAACCTGTATATGCTATTATATTCTATGTCCAACATAAGAATAAGAGTCCGACATAGCGGGGGTTATTAATTCGAGATATAGTGAGGTCCACATTTATTGTGACCACGTCCAAGTACATTTAGTCTACATTTGTGTTCAAGATATATCAAATTTCGTGGAGGGGTCGACTTCATGGATGTCCGGAAAAGCAGTAAATAAGCCTCGTTTCATATAATAAATATTCGGCAATTTTTTTTCCCCCTACTTTTCGAAATTCAAAAACAGTTCACCCCATAACCTATGCAAGTATGGATAGAAATAGTTTTTTTTCGGAATTGGTGCTGATTTCTAATTTAGGGGCCAAGGGAATAGAAGCTGAAAATGTGGTAGCTTCATGTAGTCAGGCATAACGAAAAAAATGGAGAATAGAAGCTCTTGAGATGAAAATAAAACCTGCAAACTATCCTATATAAATGCATAGACGTAGCGATTTTACGATCTTCAATTCATGGTTCCGAAACTCCACAGTTACTGTTGCTATGTCCCACAAGCCATCACACTTTATCAAAAATCCGCACCGGAAAAAGCGCGATTGAAGAATATTGTATATGGGGTTTTATTAGCTAGATACTCTGACCATCTAGTACAATATTGTATATGGGGTTTTATTAGCTAGATACTCTGACCATCTAGTACAATATTGTATATGGGGTTTTATTAGCTAGATACTCTGACCATCTAGTACAATATTGTATATGGGGTTTTATTAGCTAGATACTCTGACCATCTAGTACAATATTGTATATGGGGTTTTATTAGCTAGATACTCTGACCATCTAGTACAATATTGTATATGGGGTTTTATTAGCTAGATACTCTGACCATCTAGTACAATATTGTATATGGGGTTTTATTAGCTAGATACTCTGACCATCTAGTACAATATTGTATATGGGGTTTTATTAGCTAGATACTCTGACCATCTAGTACAATATTGTATATGGGGTTTTATTAGCTAGATACTCTGACCATCTAGTACAATATTGTATATGGGGTTTTATTAGCTAGATACTCTGACCATCTAGTACAATATTGTATATGGGGTTTTATTAGCTAGATACTCTGACCATCTAGAACAATATTGTATATGGGGTTTTATTAGCTAGATACTCTGACCATCTAGTACAATATTGTATATGGGGTTTTATTAGCTAGATACTCTGACCATCTAGTACAATATTGTATATGGGGTTTTATTAGCTAGATACTCTGACCATCTAGTACAATATTGTATATGGGGTTTTATTAGCTAGATACTCTGACCATCTAGTACAATATTGTATATGGGGTTTTATTAGCTAGATACTCTGACCATCTAGTACAATATTGTATATGGGGTTTTATTAGCTAGATACTCTGACCATCTAGTATATGGGGTTTTATTAGACCATCTAGTACAATATTGTATATGGGGTTTTATTAGCTAGATACTCTGACCATCTAGTACAATATTGTATATGGGGTTTTATTAGCTAGATTAACTCTGACCATCTAGTACAATATTGTATATGGGGTTTTATTAGCTAGATACTCTGACCATCTAGTACAATATTGTATATGGGGTTTTATTAGCTAGATACTCTGACCATCTAGTACAATATTGTGTATGGGTTTTTATTAGCTAGATACTCTGACCATCTAGTACAAGTAAATTTGTAAAATGTTCAAAACCTGTCTGTAAACAACGATTCAAATATCGTGTTTGTGAGACCTGGATTATTCCATTGGGAATACTGGCAATGGGCTGATTGGTCGTGCGTCTATTCATCTTTGTTGTTGTGGGACCTGGATTATTCCATTGGGAATACTGGCAATGGGCTGATTGGTCGTGCGTCTATTCATCTTTGTTGTTGTGGGACCTGAATTATTCCAATGGGAATACTGGCAATGGGCTGATTGGTCGTGCGTCTATTCATCTTTGTTGTTGTGGGACCTGGATTATTCCATTGGGAATACTGGCAATGGGCTGATTGGTCGTGCGTCTATTCATCTTTGTTGTTGTGGGACCTGGATTATTCCATTGGGAATACTGGCAATGGGCTGATTGGTCGTGCGTCTATTCATCTTTGTTGTTGTGGGACCTGGATTATTCCATTGGGAATACTGGCAATGGGCTGATTGGTCGTGCGTCTATTCATCTTTGTTGTTGTGGGACCTGAATTATTCCAATGGGAATACTGGCAATGGGCTGATTGGTCGTGCGTCTATTCATCTTTGTTGTTGTGGGACCTGGATTATTCCATTGGGAATACTGGCAATGGGCTGATTGGTCGTGCGTCTATTCATCTTTGTTGTTGTGGGACCTGGATTATTCCATTGGGAATACTGGCAATGGGCTGATTGGTCGTGCGTCTATTCATCTTTGTTGTTGTGGGACCTGGATTATTCCATTGGGAATACTGGCAATGGGCTGATTGGTCGTGCGTCTATTCATCATTGTTGTTGTGGGACCTGGATTATTCCATTGGGAATACTGGTAATGGGCTGATTGGTCGTGCGTCTATTCATCATTGTTGTTGTGGGACCTGGATTATTCCATTGGGAATACTGGCAATGGGCTGATTGGTCATGCGTTTATTCATCATTGTTGTTGTGGGACCTGAATTATTCCATTGGGAATACTGGTAATGGGCTGATTGGTCGTGCGTCTATTCATCATTGTTGTTGTGGGACCTGGATTATTCCATTGGGAATACTTGCAATGGACTGATTGGTCGTGCGTTTATTCATCATTGTTGTTGTGGGACCTGAATTATTCCATTGGGAATACTGGTAATGGGCTGATTGGTCGTGCGTCTATTCATCATTGTTGTTGTGGGACCTGAATTATTCCATTGAGAATACTGGCAATGGGCTGATTGGTCGTGCGTTTATTCATCTGTAAACAGCAATTCAATTTGTTGTTGTGGGACCTGAATTATTCCATTGGGAATACTGGTAATGGGCTGATTGGCTGTGTGTTTTTTCATCATTGTTGTTGTGGAACCATGAATTTACACGGCACTCTTAGCGTTTTGCTTGCACGTATCGCATGCAGTAATTATGGGGTTTGTTGCATACATCGCTATGTTACTTAAGATCGATTTGTCACATTCCAAAGATTATCACAAGTTCTTAATTGATTTTGATGCGATGGTTTATGGACGCACTTGAGAAACAGTTACAGTTGCAGACGATTTCAAGAGTCTGTAAAGTTATAACACAAAACATGCGCCACGTCTCCAATTAAATGGTAACAAATACACAGGGAAAAGTGGCAGCATAGCGCTTATGAAACAGATAGAAATTAAGGGCAGTGCTATCACCCATGGATGAACTTTTCCTTAATTTCTATATGAACGTCTTCAGCGCTGACAACAGCCGTTTTCAATCTTGACCTGAAGTATCAACTCCGCTGATTCAAAGAGAAACATACTTTATCAAGTAGATTTTAGACCCTACATTTTCGCGAAACTCCTTCTAGAAGAGTTGGAATTCGATCGAGTCGTTGGTCTGGCCGCGAGAGAATGAGGTGAGACGAAAAGACGTACGCGAGGGGAGTGAAGCGAGGATGAGAGAGACGCGTAAAGTGGGACTGTATAGCCTTCACATACTCCAAATCTGTGCATGGCTTTCTGTCAAACATCTGAAACATATCATTCAAAAGTCTAGATTACTGTCAACACTCAACAAGCAAACTGTCTTGCTTTTATTGTTAGCAAGACTGATTGGACTCTTTTATAGAAATAGAAATAGTTTTCATGCGAGTATAGCGGCATTGCTTGTACTTGTTCGACAAGTGTTGTGTTTTCAATTATGTTTTCACTAGCGATGCGCAAGTAGCGCAAGCTCAAGAGACTTTATACAGTTGAACCTCTCGTAAGCGACCACCTCTCCTACACGACCAGTTTTCCAAAATACCAAAAATTCAGTTCCAAGTCAAATCACTATAGTTGCAGAACCTCTCGTAAGCGACCACCTCTCGTAAGCATCCGCAAAGCTTGACATTTTGGGTGGTCGCTTACGGGAGGTTCGATTGTATTTAACTTTGAAAACGGGCCTGACTTATAAGCGCAAGGATCGAGTAGCTTTCATTTTCTAGTTCTTGTGTGTCGGTCGCATTTTCACAGTAAAATAATCCCTCGTATGCTTGACGAACGTACAAAACAATATTGTATACTTATACCACAGGCAACCCAAGCTCTTATTTAGTGGTTTTTGGTAATTTTTTTAAATTGCTTAAAAGAGTGAGAATTTGATTGAAATAAACATACCATTTCTTCAGAAGTCGTATTTAGTCGTTTATTTGAGAGCCCAGGATAGGAAAAAACGCTCAAATCACAAAATAAACGACTAAATACGACTTCTGAAGAAATGGTATGTTTATTTCAATCAAATTCTCACTCTTTTAAGCAATTTATAAAAATTACCAAAAACCACTAAATAAGAGCTGGGTTGCCTGTGCTTATACATACTAATTCCAATGTATAATGTTGCTGAGCGGTTTTGGGTTGTACTGATTTATTTCCTTAGCACCAAGAGAATGCTTTCTCCCCATCAACGTTGCAATCCTTCTCGACGTGACGCACTTCAAGTCGAACTACGATCCTCATGGTTTTCACCGAGTAAAGATGTTTATCAAGCAGTTGTCCAAATTCCTTGGAGTGTTCCATAGTCAGCTTGGCGTGGTGGAGTTTGATGAGAGTACTGCATCATTGGTAGTGGTTGAGAGTAACAGGGGACGCTTTACTCATTCTATCAACCATTTACCCTATCCACAATTCAAGGTGAGTTGGTAGAACTTATTGTATTGGTGTAACATCAACATACAAACATGTAGATAACTATGATATAACGCGCGCTCTGATTGGCCAAAGGATGCGTATTCCGCGTGCTTTATGAGAGCACACAGTACGCGCGCGCAGATATTCAAACATTTTTGTAACGAACAAAATTGAAAACTTGCTTTAAAATCATACTTGTATTTTATAAAAGAAATAGAAAACTCGGAAGCTGTGCTCTATCAAGTTATAGAAGCACGCTACGCCAGCATATGGGCATTTTGTCTGCGCATGCGTGAAATGCCAACATAAAACACAAAGACCCTCTGACACGCGCATGATATCTCGCGCCATCCCGCGCTAATTTAAATACCAAGAATAACAAACAAGATGGCGAAGTTCTATCTCATATATTTATTAATTAATTTGTCTATATGAATATATGCACGCAACTCAAAAATGATGGATTCTATTTTATCAATGCTGAAGGTATGCTGCAGTTGTCATAACAAGTATTTACGATGCAATATGAGTGTAAATTGCCCGGTATATTGCAAGGTGACGGAGGTCCAGACATGACAAGCTAAGCTGACAATGGCTGCCGTCTTCGTCGTATACATGCACTTTGAACATTCATATAGCAGGAGCTATGCAATTTTTAAAAAGTTATTTATTGTGATAAATGGAATGACTATTGAATAATCTTCGCCTTCGTAACGGTAAGCAGCTTGGGGGAAGGTAGAAATCGAAAGATAATTTGACTTGAATGCTTGAAGTCCACATTTCTGCTCGTCGCGAATCCAGCAACTTGTAAGCGCAATATCTCGTTAAAGTTCGATCTAAATCGAACACTTCTAAAGATTCACCGGGCCATAGCTCGAAATCGCTTCTACCTGAAAGACCATTTCATTAAAATTCTAAAAGTTTACTTTCATCACACTTACCTGACGTTCATCCACTGTTGTAGAATACTTGATTGTGGAAATAATCAACGCTGAACATCCAACTCCAAACACCATAGTCGCATTTCAAAGCAAAATATCTCGACATCAAAAGAAATAACAGCGGCCAAATATATACCCAGGGGAAGAAGTGTTTCTTAAGTCTTTAACAATGTGTAAACTTCCATAACGCTTAAACTTTAGAAACGCGTAGATCTCCGACAAAAAATCCTTAAAATGAGCTACCACCTGACAAATGCATCAGACTTCAATGTTATTCTACTTTGTTGACGCATGCGCAGACAAAATGCCCATATGCTCGCTACGCCTCGTGCTTCTCCTAGCACTTCTCTCGTCTTCTTCCAATTCCCGCGTGCTTCTATAACTCGATAGAGCACGCTGCCTCGTTTTCTATTTCTTCAATAGAAAACACGCGCGCGTGCTATGTGCAGATTTATAGCACGCTGGGACTGATCAGAACACGAAAGTGCTTCTCAGCACTTCTCGAGTGTTCTGATCATCAGTCCCCAAATGCTATAAATCTGCACATGCATAGCGCAGCGGAAAAGTTTTCTATTTCTTTTATATGATTTTAAAGCAAGTTTTCAATTTTGTTCGTTGCAAAAATGTTTGAATATCTGCGCGCGCGTGCACTGTGTTCTCATAGAGCACGCGGAATACGCATCCCGGCTTTGGCCAATCAGAGCGCGCGTTATATCATAGTTATTTTATAATTCTTCAATACATTACGTCTTCAAATATCAGGGGCGGATCCAAAGATTTTGCAAAGGGGGTGCGCGTTCAGATTGGACATTGGTTTCAGCCAAATTGTATGTAAATTTTTTTCGCAAAAAAGGTATTCGAATTTCCATAAGGGGGGCGGCGCCTCCTTTCGCCCCACCCTACATCCGTCCCTGAATATGAAGATGAGATTTGTCTGAACAGCCGAAGTTCTCAACGAAGACATCTTTCTTTTCCAGCCCAAGCAACCAGCCAGGATTGATATTGCAATCCATCTCGCCATGTCAAGAATCTTTGCAAGACATTCAGAACTACCAAAAGTACTTATCCTGATAGCCACAGGACGACAAACAAGCAGAAGTCACAGCCATTATCTCAAGCCTTTCTTACAGATGCTTTCACGACAGGCTATTGGCACGCTGACTGACTGATTGATTGACTTTGTGGTGACTGACTGACTGACTGTATGACTATCTGACTTACTGACTCACGACTGACGGACCCGACTGGCTGAGTGTTGGCACTGACGGACTGACGTTGATGCGACTGACGTGGACTCTGTGCACTGCAACTAAGAGAGTTTGTTGTCGAAGATGATGATCTGCTTGTTAGTGGATTTAAGACTCTGTCGTCATCTGACTGACTGTACTAACATGACTGACTAATCGAACTTTGACTACTCGACTGACACTGGTGACTGACTGACTGAGTATGTGATGCTATGAATTGATTAGAGACTGACTGACTGACACTGACTGACTGACTGACGGACTGACGGACTGACTGACGGATGACGGACTGACGGACTTGACTGACGGACTGACTGACTGATTGACTGACTGACTGACTGATTGACTGACGGACTGACTCACTGACTGACTGACTGACTGACTGACTGATTGACTGATCACTGACTGACTGACTGTATGACTGACTCACTGACTGACTGACTGACTGAATGAATGAATGAATGAATGAATGAATGACTGAATGACTGACTGACTGACTGACTATGACTGACTGACGGACTGACGGACTGACTGACGGACTGACGGACTGACGGACTGACGGACTGACGGACTGACGGACTGACGGACTGACTGACTGATTGACTGACTGACTGACTGACTGACTGACTGACTGACTGATGACTGACTGACTGACTGACTGACTGACTGACTGACTGACGGACTGACGGACTGACTGACTGACTGATGACTGACTGACTGACTGACTGACTGACTGACTGACTGACTGACTGACTGACTGACTGACTGACTGACTGACTGACTGACTGACTGACTGACTGACTCACTGACTCACTGACTGACTGACTGACTTAATGACTGACTGACTGACTAACTGACTGTATGACTGACTGACTGACTGACTGTGACTCATGACTGACTGACTGACTGACTGACTCACTGACTGACTGACTGACTCAATGACTGACTGACTGACTGACTGACTGACTGTATGACTGACTGACTGACTGACTGACTGACTCACGGACTGACGGACTCACTGACTGACTGACTGACTGACTGACTGTATGACTGACTGACTGTATGACTGACTCACTGACTCACTGACTTGACTCATTGACTGACTGACTGACTGATTACTGACTGACTGACTGACTCACTGACTGACTGACTGACTGACTCACTAACTGACTCACTGGCTGACTGACTGACTGACTGTAAGACTGACTGACTGTATGACTGACTGACTGACTGCTGATCGAGAGACGGACTGACTCTGACTGACTTGACTGACTTTTGACACTGAAGAAGAAGAGGAGCCTTGGAACGCCCTTGTATACTTTATGAGCACTGTACATTTCTAAAACATCAATTGACGGGCTGGTTGTTTGATTGCATAGCTAGTTAGCTGACTGCTTGGATGCCTAACATGCTGGCTAACGTAACAGCTGGTTAATTCACAAACTGATTGACTACACGATTGCTTATTTGAATTATTTCTAACTATCTCCCATTTATCTATCTGTTTTTTCATCATTTCAGTGTAGTTCGTTTATCTAACATTGTATCCATTTCAGTAATATTCGAACTGATTTTTTACAATAACAGAGCGAAATCTCGAAATCTGATTGGCTCTGAACCATTGTCAATAAGAGTACAGACACATAGAATGACGAATCGCTCGCGTACGGAGCCAGTGCGCGCTTGAAACGGTTTTTCTTTCAAATGTTATCCTTGCTTTTGGATGTTTTTTGACTTTGTTATTGTTAAAAGAAAATTAATAATATGGCATCTAGAGAGCGTGCAGCCCTTGGGGAAATAGTTCATAGCAATTTTAGCCAATGAGCACGCGCGTTATTTCGAACAGCGCGCGCGCTATCAGACGAGTCCAGTGGGAGGTTGACGAGAGCGTGCAGCTCATGGGGAAATAGTTCATAGAACTCCAGCCAATCATAGTCTCCTATGCACCCGTTCTTATTTTCGGAGAGCACAGGGATCCCGAAAATAAGAACGGGTGCATAGGAGACTAAGCCAATCAGAGCGCGCGTTATATCATTGTTATATTATACATATTTTATTCGTTGCCTTTTTTCTACAGCTCCGACGACATGTTTCTATAAAGCGGACATCATTTTCTTAGTCCAAACGAATGAGAATCTACAGAGCAACAATGGCAACTATATCAAAAACTTTATCATCTCCATTGCTCGCGGGCTCAACGTTGGACCCTTTGCTTCCAGAGCTGCCGTTGTGAGTTATCGTGAAGAATCGAAACTTTCAATATGCTTCAATGAAACTTGGACACTCTACAATTTCAGTCGTTCGGTCCGTAATCTTCGTGATGTGAGGAGACTATACGGTCGGTACTCGTTTGTGAGGCTCGACCGAGCTATTTCGCTTGCTTTTAAAGAATTTACGGGTGACGTTCATCAACCAAGTCCAAGCACTGCAAAAGTACTTATTGTCATCTCAGATCAGAAACACTTCAGTAGTATATATGCTATGCCTCTTTACCGGGCAGTACAGCCATTACGACAAGCTGGAGTCGTTGTGTATGGTGTTGGCGTTGGCGAGAGAAGACGAGATGATTTAAAAGTTTTGGCACAGAAGAAAGATAACTTATTTTTTCGCCACTCGTTTCATGACTTGGCAGGACTCTCTTCAGAGGTTGTCAAGAGTGCTTGTGCAAGTATAGGTAGGATTACCCCTGATTAGTATTTACCAAATCAGTGGATGACAATTTTAATCTGCGATAAAGGTAAAGGTGCAACATTGCAAGCAGTATTGCGGCAACATGCACGATTTCAGTTTGTTGCGCGCAATATTACAGTTTACTGTAGTAGGATCGCACTCTACTTCAATAAGCTTGGACACACGCTGCAATCATATATATTGCCAGTAATATTGTGCGCAATGTTGCAGCGTGTGTCTGTACATGAAAATGTTGCAAGAACTATTTTTAAACTGCAATATAATACTATTACTCTATTACTATAAATGTACCATGGTACATCATTACATGGTACTTAATTATGTATACTTACATGTGTGTAAATTAAATAAGTTTAAAAAAAGTATAAAACGGGTTTCCTAGTGAGGGTTTATCATGTAATTTCAAAATTCATAGGACAAAAATATGATTATCATAGCTGGAAAGAGCTCGTTGAAATTAGTAAAAATGTGAAGTTTGGAAAAGATCGCTTTACAAATTGCGAAGATATGAAGTTTCAAAAATCGAAATTTTATATGAAAACCTTTGGAAATTTACGCTGGTAGGCAACTCTTGCCTACCAACAAAGGTTTTCATGCAAAATTTCGATTTTTGAAACTTCATATCTTCGCAATTTGTAAAGCGATCTTTTCCAAACTTCACATTTTTACTAATTTCAACGAGCTCTTTCCAGCTATGATAATCATATTTTTGTCCTATGCGTTTTGAAATTACATGATTAACCCTCATTAATTGTTATAAAAAGTCATTTGCAAGGCTCACGATTGATCTCGTTTTCTTTCTATGTCTTCTTCAGCACCAAACCGCTGCACCAAACCAATAGACATTGTCTTCATTCTCGAATCATCGTCTTCAACAAATAAAAATATGTTCCACATGATGAAAGACTTCATCAAGCAGGTCGCCGTCACTTTCCTTGTATCGAGCAGCAATGCTCAGTTTGGTGTTATAATGTTTGATGAGAAGGTTTCATTTAGTATCAAATTTGGCCAACACTTCACAACAGAAGGATTCGTGAAAAGCATTGACAAGTGAGTGATATACTTGTATAAAAACGAACTCAGGGCCGTACACAGCACAGGGGCAAGGGGGGCAGTTGCCCCCCTCCCCTAGCAAGGCGAAAAAGATACCAAAAAGTACTGAGAACTGTACTATTTTTATTTATGTTTTGCTTTTAAATACGTACTTACCCTCCCCCCCCCCCCCCCCCCCCCCCCCCCCTTGAATTTTGAGTTATGTACTGCCCTGGAACTAGTGAGCTGAAAGTTGTATGCATAGAATATTAGAATGTAGTGGTAGTGTGTGTGTGATAAGCTTTTTAGGTTTAAAAACTTTGGTCCAAAACTTGTTAATATAAACTATATGAAAACCTTTGGAAATTTACGCTTGGAGGCAACTCTTGCCTCCAACAAAGGTTTTCATACAAAATTTCGAGTTTTGAAAATTCATATCTTCGCAATTTGTGAAGCGATCTTTTCCAAACTTCACATTTTTACTAATTTCAACGAGCTCTTTCCAGCTATGATAATCATTTTTTGTCCTATGAGTTTTGAAATTACGTGATAAACCCTAATTAAAAACAGTGTGGATGAGGTATTAGTTAACTATATAGTTTAGTTATTTTAAAAGCCAATTTTAAAAGGGGATATTTTCGGTTGCTGGCAACTTCACATTGTAATGTATTACTGAAATCAACTGTACCTTTTTCCTTGAGAACATAATCAGTACCACTTAGAAGCAAGTAAAACAATTAATGAACAGAAACAGTGTGGATGAGGTATTAGTTAACTATATTATAGTTAAGAGTTTCTTTAAAAGGGGGTATTTTCGGTCGCTGACAACTTCACAGTCTAGTGTATTAAATCAACTCTACCTTTTTCCTTGCGAACCTAATCGGTACCACTTAGATCCACAAACGTTCTCATACGTTCACACTATTAAAATAGGTACCAGCTTCACACTAGCGAACTATGGACGTTTTCTACGAAGTTAGTGGCTTGTGCGAGCAAACGATTGTGGTATAGAGTGATTCCAATAAACCTGGGAACTACTAATTAGCTGTCAGTGTTTATTATTAGATGCAAAGAAACAAAAGAAAACAAAAGAGTGAGTGTCTAATAGTGTGTATTGGTGTAGTTAGTAATGCCCAGGTTTATTGGAATCACTCTAATGTCATCTTTGTCTGTACTGTGGATTGTAGCTTGTTTGAAAGCACTAGAGTGGGGAATCGTGACCCTGTGATATCCTTATTTGAAAAGCTCATTTCAGTGACTGTACTTAGCTATTGTTATCTTTACAGTTTAAAACTTCAAGTAAGCAAGACGTGGAAGGCAGCTTCAGCAGTTCGTCTTGCGATTCAAGATACATTCTCGCTTCACTCTGGTTCTAGACCAGGTGTAACCAAGATTGCAGTTTTGTTGGTAACAAGTGGAATAACGTCGATGGTAAAATCACCATTGCCAAAAACAGACTTACTGCGTTTGAAGATTGTAGCTGTTGGATCCCATGCCAGCAATGCTGTGTTGAGAGACTTTGTGGACGAAGATAGCGATTTTATGATCGTTGATTCTTTGCACCAAGTTCATTCTCGTGGACAACAACTTGGACAAGCCATATGTAAAAATGCAGGTAAAAATAAATCCGCTAAACGTTTTTTTTAATTCTTTTTTTTTCCAGCTCAAAGTATGTTTGGTTGACTTTGCGTTGACTCTGATGTTTCTTTGATGTACGTCTAATATTCCACTCCGGTTGTGACGTAAGCGTTTCTGAAAAGCTCCGTTTTTGCCGTCCACACTAAAACGATAGACCAGCGTTTTCAAAAGTCTCCGCTTTGGAAAGCGTTTTCGAAAACCTCCGTTTTCATAGATAAACATCTCCGTTTTCGATCGTTTTAGCCAGTGTGAACGCTCGGTAAAAAACGCATAAAAAGTATGCGTTTTCAAACGAAAACGGAGTAGCTGTGGACGGGGCTTTAATAAATTTTTAATAAATTTTTAATACATTTTTAATAAATTTTTAATAAATTTTTAATAAATTTTTAGAGAAGACATCGAATATCTACATCAGTAAAATGTATACCGCTCTTCGTTAATCAATTGTTATTGTTTTTCTTTAGACTTCCCAGCCCTTCCCGCCCCTGTAGATCTGGTCTTCGTTCTTGACGCGTCTGGCAGCGTTGGCGTAAAGAATTATCAAAAACAGAAGAATTTCGTTAAATTATTTCTAACTAAACAAGCCATCGGCCCACACCAAACTCGCATTGGCGTCGTCGTCTATAGTTACACGGCTTCTGTAGCTATAAAACTAAATCAGTACTACAAAATCAAAGACATTTCGGACGTAATCGATGACATACCGTTTCACGGAAAAACCACGAGGATTTCCGAAGCGTTGTCCATAATCACTCGGCAGCTTTTGAATGAATCGAGTGGACGAAGGGCATTCGTTCCCGCTGTCATTGTATTCTTTACAGACGGAATAGAACAATCTTTGATTAAGGTAAGAAAACCTTGTCATTATGTCACGTTACTCTGGGGCCTGTTTCTCGAAAGCCCTGTAAACCTTTCGGGCCCGAAAACACATCCCAGAAATCTGAGACACTTACTCTACAAAGCTGTTCTTTTGACATGTTTTTAATATGAACAAACTTTCCCTTCATGCAAAGTTTCATGTCTGTAAACTACTTTGTTATGAAGATATAGATTTTCAAAGGGGCTTTCGAGAAACGGGCGGGTGGGGGGTGCTCAATCGGAAATCGGGGGGGGGGGGGGGGGGGGGGGGGGGGGGGGGGGGGGGGGGGGAGGGGGGGGGGTCTGATCCGATCGGATTTCCGACTCTTACGATTTCCGATTGCGAGACTGACCACGCAGGCAAGTTACTTATGCCATCCAATGGCTGTTTGGGATGGATTTGGTCATGTCATGACGTCTGCCACATCACGTTACGTCATACTTTGTCGCACTGCTGAATTCCTCTGTTAGATTTTAGTTCTTTTGGTGTTTCGTTAAAACATTGATGCCGTAATCGTATCTGAAATCATTCCAAATTACATCAATTTCTAATGACTAGATTTGGAAATATTGTCTCTTCTTTCAAGCTAAGTCAGAAAAATACGCGTTTACAGTTTTTTATGTTAATACTACACATGCGCAGTTAGTTATAGCTACTGTAATGCGCACTTGATCATTTCATGAAAAGTGCGCAATATAAATTAATCAATTATTATTATTATTGTTATTATTTCTCTGGGTTCGATTTGTAGAGCCACTCTTGAATAAACAAAGGTTGTTCATGGAGAAAAATGATAGATGAAAAACTGAGACTAATTTAAAATATTTACCGCTGGCTCCCAGAGAAACTATGCCCTTTGTCGATTCCTTGGGAGCGTCTGCAAACTAATACATCAGTGTGTCTAATGCCCCATTCACACCAAAACTTGTTTAGTTAAACTGTGTTTTTCTAGTAATCTGAGAGCATCTAATTTCACAAGAATCAAACTATCTGGTATTTATACTGTGCCTGAACACAAAGGACAGTTTACCAGCAGTTTTGTGCCAAAGGTTACGTGGCGTTTGTAGATAATTTTCTAAACCTGTTTAGTTAAACTGTGTTTTTCTAGCTTCTGTAATCTGAGAGCATCTAATTTCACAAGAATCAAACTATCTGGTATTTATACTGTGCCTGAACACAAAGGACAGTTTACCAGCAGTTTTGTGCCAAAGGTTACGTGGCGTTTGTAGATAATTTTCAAAACCTGTTTAGTTAAACTGTGTTTTTCTAGTTTCTATAATCTGAGAGCATCTAATTTCACAATAATAAATTTAAACTATCTGGAATTTATACTTTGCAACGTAAAGGACAGTTTACCAGCAGTTTTGTGCCAAAAGGTTGCGTGGCGTTTGTAGATAATTTTCTAAACCTGTTTAGTTTAACCACTTTAAAACCTGTTTAAGCCGTGGTGTGAACGGGGTATTAGAGTTCTTGCGTTTCCATGGTAACCTTGGATATCTTTTTCATAGGATTTCTCGTCTTCTATGAAAGAAAATAACGTCGCCATAATTGTAGTAACGACAGGTCGACAAACAAGTAAACGTCACTTGCATTCTAAAGTTGTATTCAAGGTGCCATCGTTTGCAAGACTTGGTGATCTATTGCCTCAACTGTCTGGTAGAATATCGCAGATCATTACAGGTAACTAAGACACGATTACCGTACTTGTATTAACTATGCACTCTGGGCTGTGGTAGATCTAGGAGTTTGGTATATAATAATAATAATAATAATAATAATAATAAATAATAATAATAATAATAATAATAATAATAATAATAATAATAATAATAATAATAATAATAATAATAATAATAATAATAATAATAATAATAATAATAATAATAATAATAATAATAATAATAATAATAATAATAATAATAATAATAATAATAATAATAATAATAATAATAATAATAATAATAATAATAATAATAATAATAATAATAATAATAATAATAATAATAATAATAATAATAATAATAATAATAATAATAATAATATAATAATAATAATAATAATAATAATAATAATAATAATAATAATAATAATAATAATAATAATAATAATAATAATAATAATAATAATAATAAAACTTTATTTACACACGGTGTCTACATCATTAAAATAAATGCTCTTCCTGAGAGCCGTGTTACATTGTAATATTATAAGTATAATGAATATAAAGAATCTATAAAGAACTTTTAAAACTAGCAAGGCTAGGGGATTCTATCTCGTTTATTTAGTGGCAGAGAATTCCAGGCAGCTGCTCCACTGTATGAAAGTAATGTGAAGCTCATTTTTGAACCCTATTTTTAGACTTAAAGTTCACATGCAACCAAAAATTCGATACCATTTTTGTTATTTGAATCGAAAGAACATATTAAAATAAAACCTTTGGCAAAGTTTGACTACATTCTTATTGTTCGTTGGGAAGATATGTCCGGTTATTGTTGACGACAAACCCGATTCTCAAGATGGCGGATTTTCGTTTCATCTTCGGAAAATTATCGGAGTTTTCGATTCTCGTGTATGAATCAAATATACATGTCGATCGGGTCAACAACTATACTCGACAGCCCCTCGAAAAATTGGATTATCGCTTCCTTCTCTCGGCCCTAGCTCTTCTTATACTTAACCTTTCAGTTCCTGATCTAACAGTAGTATTTTATTATCTACTTGTTATATTTTCCAGAACCTCCAACTTGCAGTTTTCCAGTTCAACTGCTTTTCGTGGTCGATTCGTCTGGTGGCTTTTCTGACCAGGAATATGTCAAAGTCAAAGACTTTCTTAAATCGGTCGCCATAGCGTTGAACGTTGGTATAAATACCCTGATAGGAGTAATATCATACGGGCGTGATGTTTCTAACCAAGTTCCCCTAGGACAACACAGGAATGCCCTCGAATTCCATGAAAATCTCGATGAGCTTGGTAACCAGCCTGGTGGGAAGGCATCGCTTGCGCAAGCCTTGAAGGAAGTACCCAAAGCACTTGGCATGGTCAGCGGCCAGTCATCGATGTTCAAGACAAGGAAATTGTGTGTCATAGTGAACAGTGGATTCCAGAAAGATGGCACTTTAGTTCATGCAGTTGATGGTCTTGAAAGGCAGAGAATTAAAGTTTTAGCTGTCGTGGTAGGAACATTAAACAATGCTACGGATCATTTTAAAACAATACTGTACGATCCTGGTGACGTCATTTCGACTGACTCGGTCGAGGGACTGGATTCATTGGTTTACCCGCTGACCAAGCACATTTGTACGATAGAGGAAAAAGGTACTTCAAAAATATGCTATTATTAATATGCTATTATTAATATGCTATTATTAATATGCTATGGTTAAACTCCAATAAGTCATTCTAAAAATACCTTTATAAAATAACTATGATATAACGCGCGCTCTGATTGACCAAAGGATGCGTGCTTTATGAGAGCACACAGCACGCGCGCGCGCAGATATTCAAACATTTTTGTAACGAACAAAATTGAAAACTTGCCTTAAAATCATAATTGTATTTTATAAAAGAAATAGAAAACTTGTCCGCTTGATCAGTTCCCTCGTGCTGTAGATCTGTACATAGCACGCGCGCTCATTTTCTATTTCTTCATTTATTTAAAACAAATTGACGCGTGGCAAACACAAAACTCCTTCATGCTTTGGCAATATATCATCTGGTATTCCTAAAACATCCTTTTCGATGATAGTACTTTCAGAAGAATTATAATTACTTGTATTATGGGCCATTTCCTTCCAGCCACGCGACAGTTCAGTGTTCAAATACACCTATTCCAAAAATCGTTGTCCCCGCCGAAAGCAACAAGCAAGAAGCTGACGACCGCAAAGGGCATTGGGACTTTCTCCTTATTCATTTATTCATCCCTAGACATTTTGACAACATGCATTTTCAAATGTCCGAATAATTCCAAATGATTGCTATTCAACGCTCGTAGGGATAACTTCTCTAGTACCAAGGATAAATTAATTAATTAGGAGATTCCCAAAGTCCTTTGCGGTCGTCAGCTTCTTGCTTGTTGCTCTCGGCCCGGACAACGATTTTTGGAATAGGTGTATATGTTGCACGGAAAACCATTTGGAGAATGACTGTATAACTGTCGTTGGATGTTATCTAGAGACTCAGTTGAAGACTTCGGTAATGCGGTGAATTTTTGTGGTGAATCACAACTTGATTTCAGACATCGGTTTCCAGCTAATTTTGTTGGTGCCAAGTCGAGGGTAGCGTAACTGTTTCCTAACATTTGCGGCTGTATTTTTAATGGTGCTAGGAACGCCAACCTCCGGCAGAAGCTCTATTTCTTCTCTAGAACTGACGACATCTACAGATCTGTTTGTCAAAATCATTACTTTCTTTTCAGATGTTTTCGAAACCTTCCACTGCGAAGGTCTGGCAGACGTGGTTTTTCTTGTGGATTCTGTAGTCTCTTACGATATGTATCAAAAACAGCTGACTTTCATCAAACGAGTGGCAGCACGTGTGAACATCTCGCCAGGATTTACTCGGGCTGCACTCATGGTGTACTCAGCTTATGGTCACCTACTCATGAATCTACAAGATTATCCATCGATTAGGGAATTCGAGAAAGCAGTTGATAGGCTTCCCTATGACAGAGGACGACAGCGGCGACTCGACAGAGCACTGGACATGGTAGTGTCTACTGTGTTTACGCAGAGGGGTGGAGTAAGGATATTTGCCCCAAAGGTGGGTGAAATAATAATAATTAATATTATATATTATTAAAACGTTGAAACTTTACCCGAATCTCTCTAATTGCTTGATTTCATTAGACGTAACTTCCGGTCTCGTGAGGAATTTTTATCAGCTGAATTGCACCTTTTCAATAGAATTCTCTCTGCTTGGTAGCACATGGAGGGCAATGTTTGCCCGTCATTTGAAGCAAATAATGAAGATTCAAGGAGTTTTAACAGCTGATTGAAACCAAGCAATACTGATACGAAAAGACTGGGTATAAGTAGTATATGCACATTCTTAGAATCACGCGGAAAAGAACCGTTGTTGCCTGGACTGGAAACTACCAGGGAAATGGGCCCTACTATACCAAATATGGAATTTTATTACCAAATAAGGAATTGTCCGGAAATTTTAATGACTTTTTTTTCAAGATTTAAAATAATTCAAATAATCTTGATGTTTCAGGTGGTTATTACACTACTTACTGGTCAGCAGTCTCTGTCCATGTTTTATCTGAGATCCTCAGTCAAACAACTTGACGAGGCAGGCATTAGCGTACTCTTAGTAGGGTTTGGTAAAGGTACAAGTGTAAAGGACGTCCAGTCCATAGCTCACACACGAAGTCACGTTATTATGGTAGATCCATTGTTTGATGTTCTGGGATACTTGGCCGATAAAACTGCAAGTTATGTTTGTGAAATCATAAGTAAGTGTCTGTCATTTTGAATGTGTTTGGATACACATAGTAATGCCATGTATTTTTTCGTAACTCAAGGAAAACTACATAGATATCAGTGGTCCTTGTGAGGATTAAAAATGCATATGAAGCGAAATTTTTTTCTTTTGAAATTCGATTACATATTTAGTGAATAGTGGATGTTTCAGTAATTTGTGTTTTGGACTTTGCATTTGCGAGTTATAAAGGTTTGAAATCGTGATATGATAACATTGTGACGTCACAAACGTTAAACGTCGTAACTTATTTATATTTTTTCAAGCAGTACTCTTCTCTGTAATAGAAAAAAAGTTTAACATCATTTACATAAGTTATGGAAAACTTTTTGCCAGATTATATAAATGTCAATAATTTGCACAAGGGCACATTTGTATAATAAATTGCAACCTTAATGACGTCACCAAATTAGCATATTTCGATTTCACAAAAAGTCCAATACACTTCATATGTAATCGAATTTCAAAAGAAAACAATTCAATTCATATGCACTTTAACGCTATTTATAAACTCTCAACAATGTATGTTGTTGCTGTTGTTGTTGTTGTTGTTGTTGTTGTTGTTGGTGGTGATGGTAGTGGTGATGGTGGTAATAATGATGGTGATGGTGGTGGTGGTGGAATTGATGATGGTGATGGCGGTACGTGGTGGTGGTGGTAATGACGATGGTGATGATATGGAGGCAAAAACAATCCCTCTTTTGTAATACAAATCATTTTTCGTATTTGTTAATCTTATTTCGACTCTTTTTCCATGCAATTCTCAAGAACCCAAGAAGTGTTGGAAGACGATGGATGTGGTATTTCTACTAGACTCGTCAGGAAGTGTTGGACAAAATAACTTTGAAGTAGAAAAGCAAACGGTCGGTCTGTTGGCGCGCACGTTAAACATGGTCAGCGGTGCTGCGCGAATGGCTGTCGTCAGCTACAGTAACACAGTTCAGGTAAAACATGTTGGAAATTGCTCTTTTGAATCTGAACCACCTTCTCCGGGAAGGCATTCATGATAGGGAAAAGATAGCTTTGACAATTGTCCCTGTATTAATGGAAAACTCAGCTAGATAATTGGGTTAATGTGCCGTCTTTAAAGCGCTATTCCATCTGTAACATTGGCTTGCGCTGTGAGGTTTTGGTTTGGAGCCCCCACAAAAAAACTCCCCTCCCCCCCCACGAAAAAAAACTCCCCCCCCCCTCCCCCCCACAACAAGTGCTTTAAAAAAAAAAGCCGGAAAGGAGTCCAGGGATACTTATACCACTTACATAGGAGTTCTGTATTGTATTGAAAATATAGGAGTATGTTTGTCGAGATTTTTGGAAAAGAGTTACCCTTATTCTTGTTGATCCAATTTGTACGCAATTTTTGGCCTTTCCGGTGCCTTGGTGTTCTGGGTCTTTCTTGTCTCTCTATAAACGTTCGATTAGTTCAAAGGTTTGTGGCGCAATTATCTGGTGTTAAACGTGCACACAAGATGCACATCGACATGTTGTATTCTCACATGAGTTTTGAATCGTGAACCTGTCATTGGTTAAAGAAGATGAAAGATGTAAACGAGATACACGTGTTTGATTGATTGAACACCTTGGTTTTGTTTATTAGGCTATTTTATGTTAATAATGACTGTTATAAGTCACGATTGTACTTGCTTTTGACCATTAAATCAATATGATTGTTAACCGGTTCAACAGCCTACATCCGCATCTACACGAACAAGTTTTTCTTGACAAGGAAAAATTGTCATGATGTTTTTGTCATCTACACGAGCAAGTCTTCCTTGTCAAGGAAAACTTGTCAAGGAAAACTTGCTCGTGTAGATTCGGCTTACTTCAAATTGGAGGCATAACACACTAACAGACTAACTCTCATGATTGTAAGCTGCTCGGCTGCCATAGGCACCTTGACATGCAGCCCGAAAAAGTCCTCCATCGGTTGTAAAGCGCATTGAGACAATGTGAAATGCGCTATATAAGAACCGATTTATTGTTATTATTATGTATTTTATGAACTTGTAATCTACAGCATTGATAAAAATGGCTGCTTGTGCATTTTACCACAATCCTTTGCCACGCAAAATCATCTATTTGAAAATAATCGATCACAACAGAGAGTTTTGAGAATGTGAAGTTATAGAGTATTTTGTCGCTTGATAATAGTTCGTAAAGTAGTTTATAAGGTTTCTTCAAGCGTAGAAAAAAGTAAAATTATTGACATTATTTTATTTACACAATATTAATAAGTGAGTGATTTTATATATTTTCTCCCATTTAAAAAAATAAGTTCTTCTTGAAAAAGTCTAAATAAGTTATGGCAAATTCCTTAGTAGACGTCATCAAATTTGCATATTGAGATTTCAAGCTGTTATCAGCTTTTAATGATTATGGAAACACAGATAGTTTATAGACGTGAGTAACATGCGTTAATGTAGCCTGAGATTCGCAAAGGAATATTGTAAAATCTTCAGCCGCCGCTTTTTGAATTCCACCTATGTTCAGCTAAAATGTTTTGTTTCCAAAGGTCCATATCCCTTTTAAGAAGTCTATCCTCCCAAGAGAATGGAACGAGATCCTAAGACGAATTCGTTACTCTGGTTTCACATCTTCTATAGACCTTGCACTTCACACACTCAACAATCTCGTATTTAAGGAAGAGAATGGCTCACGTCCTTACGTTTCTCGCACAATCGTCCTCCTTACAAATGACAAACAGACTAACAATCAAAATTATCTCGCACTGAAAGGATCTCTTAGCGAGCTGCGAAGGAAAAACATCAACCTCATCATCGTGGAGATTGGCCATGTCTACAATGTTCAAGAACTAGTGCAAAGAGTAGACCGTCCAGATGTCTTGCAACTTAGTGGATTCGATGGTCTTGTGTCATCTGTATATCCTTTATCGAACAGATTGTGCCAATTAGCTGGTAAGTGATTCTGGACTGTGTTTTAAAATGTCTAAAATGAGCAGCTAAGTTTTCGCCGTTAGAACTCGATCTCTTGAGATACGATAAGGGTATATGGCCAACACGTTTGCAGAGTCGACCAACTGGGCTTTGATAAATGTTTTCGTATGACCATTCCTTGCTGTGAGAATGTTATCAATATTTATTACCTGATCATCCGTTTTGAAGAATAACGTACCACTAATGGACAACAGTTATGCTAACATTAGAATCTAAGATATCATCCTTCGACCACGCCTTGATGAAACAAATGAGCTCATGGTATTAAATTGCTACTTTTCTGATCATCCGTTTTCAAGAATAACCACTAATGGACAACAGTTATACTGACTTTAGAATCTAAGATATCATCCTTCGACCACGCCTTGATGAAACAAATGAACTCATGGTATTGAATTGCTACTTTCCTGATCATCAGTTTTCAAGAATAACCACTAATGGACAACAGTACGTTATACTTACTTTAGAATCTAAGATATTATCATTTGACCACGCCTTGATGGAACAAATGAGCTCCTGTCAAGATTGCCGATACTTTCAAGGTGGCGCTTTCCATAGCAGCCTAAGTATAGTATTATTTAAAAAAATGCCACTGAATTGCATGTTCGGTACAATTAATTCGATTAATTCGATTGACCTTATTCTGGAATAGGAATACTTGGAATAATACGGAATGTCCGTTCAATTGAATCTGTTTCGATTCCGGAATAAG
>JAUJYZ010001474.1:87500-142345 GCA_033675265.1 Actinostola sp. cb2023
ACATTTTATATATTCCTTATTCCTTTTACGCAATTCAGTCACTACTGCTATATATGTAACTTTTTTAATAAACGATCTATATCTAAGAAGGGGAATCTCTACGTAGTTGCCTTGGTTGCTACGGATCTTTATTACTTCTAGTTATGCTTCTGCTCCACTTCTCTCTTCTATTCTTAACAAGCAGTGACTTAAATCAAATATAATGTAAATACAGCCCAACACTTGCCTTGAAAACACCTTGTTATTGCGGACACCCCGCTATTACGTCATGCAGACAAGAGCTGAATTGCCGGCCCGCTAAATTTACAGAGAATGTATACTTAAAATACCTCTCGCTATTGCGGACTGTCGTTATTTTACGCACTGCCATAACGAGAGTTGACCGTAATTATCTTTACACAATAATGAGTTTTATTGGTTCCTTTTTTCTCTCTTTTCGCAGAGTTCTCTTCATGTGGAACTATAGCAGACTTGTGCTTCATGATTGATTCTTCTGGAAGCGTTAGCACACGAAATTTCCAAAGATTGAAATCTGTAGTCAAGAGGCTCGTAAAGACGTTTCAAGTATCTCGGGACGACACACATGTTAGCGTCATTACATTCAGCAGCAGCGCGCGACTTGATATCAAGTTAACAGACGACTACCAATCGTCGACTGACCTTGAGAAAGTCATCGATGAAATTCCATACATGGGTTATGTAACGCGCATAGATAAAGCCTTGGAATTGGCGTCCAACGAGGTATTTAGCTACCGCGGGGGAGTACGACGATCTCTATCACAGATAGCAGTACTATTTACTGACGGAGCCCAGACTATGGAACACGACTCGATCCCTTTGTCAGAAGCTATCGAACCACTTAGAATCCATGGAGTTGATGTATATGTAGTTGGCATTGGTCTGAACCCTGACGAAAGAGAATTAAGATCAATAGCATCTTCGCCACGTCATATTATGATGGTCCAATCATTTGATGATTTAATGGTTAACGCCAAAACTCTGAGTCGACTGCTTTGTGACGACGACTTTGAAGGGAAGCGCAAGGTCTAAAAATAGCCGACCATGCACGCCTCGGGCAGAATCGACACCCATTTATCTGCCACTGTTTGTTCACAGTGTGCTAAATATAGCAGTTTGGAACTAAGAATAGCAACTGTACACGCATGCGCAATGATTACCGAAGCTAAACGGATTACAGAACTCTCGAGCATGTAGGTGCGATTCAACCTTTTCAACAAATTGGGTTGTTTTCCGTTGCAGACGAATTAAGTTAAATTAGATCTAATGAGAAGGCACACTAGACAACCACCAAATAGAATACTTTGATTACATTTGTTTATGTCTGAAAAGTCAAAAAAAAATTACAATTATTAAATAGAAATTATCATGCAGACACAATTTTAAAAATCATACCCATTTTCTGGAATTAATTCATGATCTCATCAGTCGAAATGGATCTGCTAATTCCACAGCTGCGCGTGTCTGGTTAACATCTTACAATCACTGATCCAGCACATTCATTGCTCTGATTCTCAGATGTCAGTATACTGAGGTGTAGTTCATGTGTTTGTGGGGTGGAATAACCAGGGGCAGATCCAATATTTTTTTAGGAGAGGGTGCACCATCTTTTAGGAGGGGGTGCACCATCTTTTAGGAGGGGGTGCACCATCTTTTAGGAGGGGGTGCACCATCTTTTAGGAGGGAGTGCACCATCTTTTAGGAGGGGGTGCACCATCTCTTAGGAGGGGGTGCACCATCTCTTAGGAGGGGGTGCACCATCTCTTAGGAGGGGGTGTACCATCTTTTAGGAGGGGGTGCACCATCTTTTAGGAGGTGTTGCACCATTTATGATCAGGATGTACACAAACTCAAGCACCAATAACGCAGTAGATATCAGCTCATCCAGGGGTGCACACCACCTGCATTCCTCCCCTAGATCCGCACCTGATAACTGTTACCGGTCTCTGCTAATATTCTACATACATACTCATACATATACTTTATTTCATGTGGGTGGCAAATTCAGTAAGTACAAACAAAGGTTGTATAAGAAAATGTGCCTATTCTGTCCCTATTTCAGAAAGGTGCCACCACCTTAGAAGGTTACCGAAAGTAAACTCCAGACCTCCTACTGTAGAGACCACTTTGCTATCCGATGGATAAACCCTTTTCCAGTTGATAACTTTTATTCGAGAAAAGCATGCCCATCGACATATAAAGGATTTATCCAGCGAATTGTCTCATCTAGTTATTGCCTAAACAACCGGGTCCAGGCGCTGCTGGATCTATAATTAATTTAGCCTATCCTCACTCGAACATTCATTCACTCCGTGATCTGTAAGTATATTCGGCAAATCTAAATCATCTGTATTATTTGGTACTTTAAAAAAATACAATTACAAATATTTAAATTCGTTATTACAATAAGACAATTTCAGGGTCATCGACTGTTCATGAAAAAACAGCCATAATGTTTGGGGCGCGACAGATCCGCCGTTGCCAGTGAAGGTTCATCATAATGTAATGATTTAAACTGCTTAGACTCCATTCGTCCAGTCCTAATTCATATGACATTGTACACGCACTTAGCAACTCTATCCAGATAGAACTTTGTTAAACGAGTTTAACAATCCCAGATAGCTGACCTCACTCACTGTGATTTGTTTAAAACATTTCGAAAATGTTAAACACTTAGTGAGATTACTATCTGGCGTCGATAGTTTATACAGGTCTACTCCAAGTACTGCTCTAGGTCAACTTTTTGTCATTCTTGGACCATGTTTTAAGGATTTTATTGAAGTTCACACAGATGTCCAGAAATCGTTTTGATTGGGTAGACGGTTATATAAACGAAAAAATCCTCGCCTTCGCTTTCGTCATAGAGTAAACACCTTAGACAAATACAACACCATACATTACCTTCCACTAACGATGTCTCCATCCACCAGTGAACAAGTGTGCAATCAAACATGCGCTTGCATATGGCGTCTGCTTGTTTCACTAGTATTGCAAAGCACCCCTTGAGTGTTATCCCAATCGCTAGACCCTATCGTGAAATCATGCATATTTTACAGTTGTTGACTTTTGCTTCATACAGATCTTGTTGTTGTCCGTCAACATTTTCTGACTTTAGCATTCATGCTTTTCACCAGATTTAAAAAAGAATATTTCTTAGGGAACAGATGATTGTATACATCCGGGGCGTCCAGCAAGGGGCCAACATTACTTGCCTTGGTTCAAAGGGTTTTCAGATCATTTGGAGACACGCTTCTGTTCACGTTATTTCACATATTTTCCAAGACCGAACTCAGATTCCATGTAGGACATTTAGTAGTTAAAAATTCTGGTACAAATAAAGCTTCTTGTATCTTGTATCTTGTAGACTAAGTAGCCAAAACCAGCCACAATTTGCTTTTGTTTTCATTGTTGTTTGTTTGGTTAGGTATTTCATTGTCCTAGTGCGTGCGTCAATAGTCTGAAAAACATACGTTTCCTTTGATTGATTGAAGCCAAGACTCTCCGAATTTTAGGCTTGACGCGGATGCTCCATAAGTATTCTATATATTCAAGGCATCCAGTGACGGACCATAGATGATCACATGACGTACTGACTACTGAGGTCACTACTAGCCGGAATAGAATAATTTATGAGAACTGGATTAGTAACTAGCGCGCCAATAGATAAGTATAGCGATGGAAACTAGTCAATAGTACAATGAATTTCAACAAGGGAATGAGGGTTTATCATGCATGTAATTTCAAAACTCATAGGAAAAAAAAATGATTATCATAGCTGGAAAGAGCTTGTTGAAATTTGTAAAAATATGAAGTTTGGAAAAGATTACTTCACAAATTGCGAAGATATGAATTTTCAAAATCAAAATTTTATATGAAAACCTTTGGAAATTTACGCTTGGAGGCAACTCCAACAAAGGTTTTCATACAAAATTTCGATTTTTAAAAATTCATATCTTCGCAATTTGTGAAGCGATCTTTTCCAAACTTTACATTTTTACTAATTTCAATAAGTTCTTTCCAGCTATGATAATCATTTTTTTGTCCTGTGAGTTTTGAAATTACATGATAAACCCTCATATTGCTTGCGCATGCGTGAATAGTCCTAATTTGTGGCCCACATAAACCGTACTGACGTGTCACCTTAAATGGAGAAAGTCTGCAAGAATTACGAATAACGTTTCGCAAAATTAAAAATGGCGTTCTACCTCGTCCTTGTCAGGAGAGAATTAAAATTATCTACTGAAAGTTTTGTGAAAGTTGATCCACAAAATGCGATGACCTGAGATGATCCGCTTTCCAGGGGGTTCACTGGAGAATTGGAAAACACACTTCTGGGTACATATGTCCAACGATTATAACGAATTCTTCAAAACTCGGTTTCGAGTTGTTTAAGCACCACTGTACTCCATGACACTCATACAAGAGGCAAATTGCTGTACCATTTAGCTTTACGAAGGGTAGTCGCATACATGAGGTAGACTCACACCGCTAAAAGCCAGGTGTGCCATCGTCAATGTACGATAACTTACATGCGTTTAAAAGCTCACTTTGGTGTCCACTCGATCACAGGGTTTTTTATTATTCGATATCAGTTTTCAATGATGGCCGACTCTCTGGTGGTCCTGTATTTGTTAGTAAAAAGAAAGAAGAAGAAGAAGAAGAAGAAGAAGAAGAAGAAGAAGAAGAAGAAGAAGAAGAAGAAGAAGAAGAAGAAGAAGAAGAAGAAGAAGAAGAAGAAGAAATAGAAGAATGAGAACAGCAAGAAGAAATCGCTGGATGAAAATTTTCAGACGACGAAGAAGAAGAAAGAAGACGAAGAAGGAGAAGAAGAAGACGAAGAAGAAGACGAAGAAGAAGACGAAGAAGAAGACGAAGACGAAGACGAAGACGAAGAAGAAATCGAGAATGAGAACAGCAAGAAGAAATCGCTGGATTAAAATTTTCAGAACATAATATCCATACGGCTGAAGATGAGTAGTAGTAGCACGTCATTTGATCTTATAGGTATTAGACGAATTCTTAGCCGTATAAAAGTTGTACATTTAGGCGTTCCATTCACAGACAACTGTTCTATCCGGACAAAAAGTCTATAATTTTTTTAATACAATTAAAGAGACGGTTCCGTGTAAACGATGTGTACTGGTCAACTTTTTGAACGGTTAAAAATTCGTCCGGTACCGTGTGAACGGGGCCATAGTTTCTAATTCTTTGTCTGGTAGCCGGATCGCTTTTGTAATGTCGAAACCTTGTTTTCACCAGTGACAGACTGGCAAGCATGAGCCGGCTTCATTTCACTGTGAAAACATACCTAAAGCAAGCATAAGCACATGCTTCAAGATTTCCGTTTCATTTCGTGTGCTTGGGTTTTTACTTCCGTCGGGCAAGTTTTCAGATGACACAACTTCTTATGCTTGCGTTTATGCTCGCGAAGCTAATGGAAACCGGACTATAGCCCAAATGCAATAATGGCGTCCAATTTCAATTGCCATTGTTCTCGACTGACTAGCCTCTCATACAGGTGAAAATGTGTTTGCGTTTCCGAATCAACACGAGGTTAGTCAGTCCAGAACCGGCAATTGAAATTGGACGCCATTTTTACAAGTTGCATTCGCCAATAGAGAAAAAGTTGGAGATTCAAGCAGAAAATAAACGTGATGCTGATATTGGACCAGTGCAAACGTGGCTTTTCTCTGAACATATACATAGTGGTTAGATGGTATCAGGTCGTTTCGCTTCTAATTCTTTTCGCTTCCACATTCAAAAGTCCGTTCGCCGCATCTTTCGCTTCTTAATGACAGGTCCGTTCGCTTCTGAATGAAGCTCACTTGTAAGTTTGGATCGATGAATAATGGTGCATTTTTAATTTTCATATCTTGTAGGTTTTTAATTTTTAAAGTTTCATTTTCCTGCACTTGCCTCTCGCAAAGCTACACCAGCTTCTTAGTAATATCCTGCTGTGGACAGAGGAATCATCTAAATAAGACGCCCATCAGGGAAACCGCAAAATCGCACTGGGATATCTTCCCTTAAATAGATTTGTATACTTTTAGGGTAACGGATTAGCGGATAGCTATATCCATATAGTTCATTATTGTTCCAAAAATACTTATGATATCAACTGGGTCATGGATGATCTGAAACTCCCAATCGGCAGTTTTTGGTTTAAACAAGTGAGAGTGTAATTATCAAAGTTTGATATGGGAAGGTCCCGCCCCGAGGTCCAAACCCTTACCCTTTTCGGATAGAAAAGGTAAACCTTTCATATACCTTCCATAGAAAATGGTACCCTTTTTACATGTTATATTGACAAAGGAAACTATAGGAAAGCGTTTCGGCTGATAACCGAGCGATATTTGAGATATTCGAGATATTTTGAAAGCCCCTTTGACAGTTTTCACACTCTTTTATATCCCTCCAGTTTGATCGAAAAAGGTACTCATTTCGGGCGTACCCTCCCCGTATAGTCCATTATAGGGAGTATGCGTGATAGCGCAATGCTTACGTTTCATAAGTATTATACACCGCTGTCTAGTTCGTATGAGCTGGATCGCAGAGATCGTACAATTAAACAGTAATATTTGTGAAATCCAATTTTCAGTTGAAACTCCAAAGATTACAGTTTAAAACATTGTTTGGGGGTCGATTATTCATGGTAGATTCAAAGCCTTCTTTCCACAGCCAAATTTTGTGAGGTTGAAAAATGTGACTTAAAATAACGTTCGTTTGACTTGATTTCTGATTAAAACGACAATGTCGTCTGACCGCGGTTTGTAATACCGTATTTCCTCGATTAAGCGCCCACCCTCGATTAAGCGCCCCCCTCGATTAAGCGCCCCCCTTACCCACAAAATTTGAAATAAGCGCCCCCCCCTCGATTAAGCGCCCCCTCCCCATCACAGAATATGGCATACAACTTGCGTTTTATTACAGTTACGGCATGTTTCTTTATGTAGTGCCGTTTTATTAAATTTATGTTTCCGAGTTCAAATCACGTTTTTATATTAAGCGTCCCCCCTCGATTAAGCGCCCTCCCCCTCGTTTAAGCGCCCCCCTTGATCACTAAATTAGAACTGATAAGCGCCCAGGGCGCTTAATCGAGGAAATACGGTATTCCTACAGATCTTGTCTCTGACAGTCAAATACTCTCACCACTTAATTTAGCCAAATCATAAACTGCTTTTATTCACTCAATTGGACCGCCACCTTCAAGAATTTCATTAGTCTAATCAATCGCTATACTGGCTATAAAAAGCCAAGGAATGCCTGTCAGCTTTTGATTTGGTCATCACGAGGAAATGAAGAACTCTCAATCATCTTGCCTTCTACAAACACAAACAATGATGATTATCCAATAAAATCTTGAGTTTAAGCGGGGGGGGGGGGGGGGGGGGGGGGGTTCCATAAAGCCACACATCTCCAGTCCTCAACACCCACATCGTAAGGTACTAAGTTCGGTATCTAAGCCTCCGAAGTGCAGAGAAAGCTTTTCCGTTGATAGGGGTTTGGATGTACTCCGTTAATCCCGGCCCTAGGGGGTTAAACCTACATCAGTGCAACCTGATGTCCTGCTTAAAATGTTTGTTATGCTTTCGTTGAACACGTATATTAAACCAACTCTTCCTGATTCTCAACTACAATGACTTTCTGTTCATTGTACAGTGTACAAAATAGTCTCTTGGCGTGACCTAACTTTGAAGCTATGTTATTGTCAGGTTTGGCTTCCCTCCCCTTTTTACTTGCTAAGTGGTGCTTGGAAAATATGCACACTATTTTGTTTTGTTTTTCAGGCTGATCATGCTGTTTTGTTGTTGTTGTTGTTGTTTTTTTTTTGTTTGTTTTTTTTAAAGAAAATTGTAGTGCAAATGTCACTTTATTTTAATTGGTTTATTAAAAAATTCTTGAATAGCAAATATATAAATATTTGAAAAACTCAAGCTTATGTACGTACTCCCCCACAGTTGGCAGTGATCCCAGCCGTTGGCACAAGAAAGGTCCGTCAACATTGTATGATGATTATTGAATTATAACTCAAGCACGTAGGCACGTTTTTCTCTTCTGCGCCTATTCCAATATCAAGTGTCCATTTGCCTTGAACAACCAGGGCAGTACATAACCCTAAATCCAGGGGGGGGGGGGGGGGCAGTACGCATTTAACAGCAAAAATAATAAAAAAATAGTACAGTTCTCAGTACTTTTTGGTATCTTTTACGCCTTGCTTCGGTGGGCAACTGCCCCCCCCCTGTGCTGTCTAACATCCTGGAAGGCAGCTATAATCTCATTTCCCCTCCGCAACCGGGATGTTTTGCGATCTGTCATTCGATCAATTAACGAAAAATGTATTTGATTATTTGACCTCTTTGAAGTCCTTATCGTCAGATGTATTCCCTTCCCATTTCCTGTACAGAATTGAACGTTATGGCACTGCTTAAATCAATAAACTTAACCATTGAACAAATATTGCGTGTACGTTTCACAGAATATTAATTAATGACGTGATGGTTTTCATCTCGAGTTTATCACGACTCGAATCAAAACAGAATTTGTCAGTGGGGCTGGTCGTTTAAGAGGGTTATCTCGCGAAGATATGTTCCGTTCTGTCCGTGTTGCATATTTAGACGGAGCATCAGTAACGCATTACATAATTGTGATACGTAGTTCTTCTAGGGTGTTTGATTACATCAGCATGACACCAAACTCAGGACAAAGTTGACCGCGGATCGCACTGAAACCACTCCTGCAGATGGCACTTTAACTAGTGACAGCCAGTGGAAAACTCATCAGTTAGGCCAGATCATGAAGCTGAACGCGTTTCTTGTTGTGATATTTTTGCAGGTGATTCCTGCAATCTCCCAAGGTAGGTGGCACCTCACTGGACTTTTTTGTGGTCACTACCTTGTCATGTTTGTTCGTTACTCTCATAAAATACCTGGACATGATATTGTAAACAATTAAGTTCGAACTAAACCCAAACAGATCAGTACAAGTCGAGTCTCCTTCAGTTTATAGTCAGCCCGAGGGTAGGATTATGAAAGTTTTGATCAGCACTTTGCACTTGTGTATAAAACTAGCTATTTGCTTCATTTCAACAACTTGAGGACCGGTTGTCCATTTCTGAGATCGTCAAGAAAAAATTTTAAATTGTAAATACTACCTAGTAGTAAATACCCAAGTCCAAATGTTATAGACGTCTTTCGCCGACGAATGGTCTTAGTACTGCCTTGGTACAGGAATTCCTGTGGCTCCCAATCCTATCGGCGTGAGCCATCTATCAGGATGACAGTCATTTCATCAAAGGCAATTTTCACAGTTTTCATTTCAAGAATAAACATGGAATGAAATTTTCCAGCTTTTCTGTGGCAGGGTAAAACGATACTTCTATCAGTATCGCTGTTTTAGGTCTCCGTTTACTCTTTAATTTTCAAAGCAAATCAATAACTAGAGGCTGCATTTTCAAGTGGCTAGGATGGTTTTTAGTATGTTTATTTGACCAGCTTTGAGGAGTTTTGGCATCCTGTTTATTTTTTTTGCAAAAGGTCCATGGATTAGAACTCAGTATTCAATTTCCAAATTGTATAAATTTTGTCTATGAATTCACGTAACGCGTGTTATACCAGAGTAGTTTTAATTCAAAACGCTGCCAATCAGTTCAAGCACCTTTGGGTACGAACTTCCACATCGCTGTAGTTAAAGAGTGCTGAATGGAGGTAAATGTGCTGAGCTGAAGCTCCAGAAAATAAAACTACTCTGTGCCAGAAATGATCTCGAATGAGTTTCAGCCGGATACGGTAACTGATAACTACTTGAAGCGATTAAATAAATTCACTCAAGTACGATGAACACAGATGATCCAATATAATTATGACTTTACGAACGTCAATCTGAATTCCTCAATATAATAATACTTCACATATATTTCTGGTTTGTAATATAAAGTGTTCGTGAAATGCAGACTTTGACCGAATAAAAGGTGTTGATCGCCGTGTTTATAAACGTGACAACGCATTGCAAAACCAATTAGGAGTTTTTGGCGAGTTTGATGCTAGAAATTCTTGGTTTAAAATATAGATAGGCGGCATGTTTGCTTGGTATTCGTTGCTCTGCATTTCTCTATCCACAGAGAAAGTATTTGTATTGCCTCCCGTCACGGTGGAGCACAGTTCTAGATAAAATCCAGTTAAGATAAAGATCATTCTTCGACAGTACTATCTATTCTCTTAGTCATTTGATGATTTAACGCAATTATCTCAAATCTTATTTGTGTATACATTTGTCGTCTCGCACTCGTACAGATAGAAACGGAAACACTATGCCTTGAAAACCCACACAGACAAAGGTCACTTAGTGCAGATTGATCCAAGGCAAGATTGTCCACCCTTAAGCCAACTTTAAATAGCCATCTGCGACGATGATCAGCGCTGAATAAACATGTGTTCAGCATAGATCTTCTCTAAACAGTCATTTAACGTCGGGTTTAAATTCATTTAGACATGTGAAGATGTTATAGCTCAACAAGTGAGGGCATGATAACAGTGTCCACTTTGGTATTGTTTTCCGCAATCTTAAGAAGCATGCAGAAGACTTATCCAACACCTTACGTTGCTGTTATGTACAACTGAGCCTATATGTTCTTAATTACACAAGCTCGCAACATCTGCACCACAAACATATTTTCCTTTAAGAACTTTCTTCCGGTGTGACGTGTGCGACTAATTTATCCACGCGAGCTGCATGCTAGGGTCATATGATATGCAGTGGAGTTTGGTAGGGAGGGGAGGTATAGTTTCGCTGGTCATGTCACCATGAATGAACTTGTTCACATTACTTTATAATGACATACGAAATCTCTAAGTTAATATACACCTGTTTTCAGAAACGTTGTCCTTTTACAAAATACAAAATAGTAGAAAGGAATTCATTAGAGAAACAAAAGAATTTCAATCATGCAGAACTGTGGCTCATTGTTTCTCTAATTAATTCCTTTTTAGTGTTTTAGTATTTTGTATTTTGTAAATGGACAACGTTTTTGAAAATAGGTGTATCATAACCTAGGATTTACTTAGATAATCAGAGTAAACATCGATCCACATTTTCGTGGCTAGGTTTTAGTAAGGACACTGGATCAAAACACGTACGAAACATATACAGCGTTTTCTGTCATTGCTCTTGTGGTGTTGTCATGATTGCTTGATTCGTTGTTGACATAATTATCATGTTTACTGACAAGAACAAGAACTCTTTCTGGTGAAACACTAGAAGTTATTCTTGTTTGTTTGCTGTATTCGTTGAACGCACTTGGCAAGATCAGCAGAGATAATAATAATAATAATAATAATAATAATAATAATAATAATAATAATAATAATAATAATAATAATAATAATAATAATAATCATCATCATCATCATCATAATCATAATAATATACATGAAAAAAATACTCGATTCTGATTGGCTTAGAGCAGTGCAGTTGAAAAGTGCAAATTACTTTTTTTTTCATGAATATTATTAATTGGTAATCATACGATTTCTCGTTCAATTTGGAATAATTTGCACTCGTGTGTTTTTCAAAGAGATCAAATTGCACTCGCCCTACGGGCTCGTGCAATTTTGATACTCTTTGAAAAACCCACTTTCCAAATTGAACTCGAAACCGTATGATAACCTCTACTAATAATAATCATATTAATCATCATAATAATAATGATGATGATGATGATGATTATTATTATTATTATAATCGTAATAATAATAATAATAATAATAGTAATATTAATAATATAAAAATAATAATGATAACTTTATTTCTCGAAACAAATTACAAATAAGAGAAAAAATCGATAAAAAATCCTTATTTACAAAATTTGAAATATATGATCGCTTGGATTGTTACTTGGACTGTTCAATAACAATTAACTAATGATATTAAAATATAAACAATAAATATAATAAACAATAAATAATAATAGTACTAATGATAATAATAATAATAGTAATAATAATAATAATAGTAATAATAATAATAATAGTAATAATAATATAATAACTTTATTCCTCAAAACAAATTACAAATAAGAGATAGAAAAATAGATAAAAATCCTTATTTACAAAATTTAAAATGATCGCTTGGATTGTTCAATAACAATTAACTAATGATATTAAAATACAAACAATAAATATGAATAATAATAATAGTAATGATAATAGAAATAATAATAATATTAATAATAACAATAATAATGAAACATTTGGTTTTAATAATGACGACTAGATTTCTAGATTTATTCAGTCTCGACGTTTCGATGCCTTCAAGCATCATTCTCAAGAGAGTCAGTATAAGCAATAGATTCTGTTTAAGTAGTGTCACAATATATTAGAATAACAAATTAAGAAATGTCCTATGGGGAAAACACCTTTGCTTTGATGGAGTCTGATTGTACATTCAGTGATGGCTTTAAAAGTTCTTTGATAAAGAACATCTCGTAAACGAGACATTCCAGTTTATCTTTGCATCTCTTTATGATCTTATCTCTTTATTGCTTACAGCTATTTCAAAAAACGTTGAAAGCTGAATACTGCATACTGAATAGTGCATTCCAAGACCAAAGGGCATTGTGGGCCTCGTTATTTTGAAATAAAAAGTAAATATACAGCGATTTGTTCGCCAATGGAGCTAGTAAATGTAAATTATTATATTACCTTAGAAAATATTACACGAGTCCCAAAATGCATTTCGGTCTTGGAATACACTATTTAGAATTATCAGCGTTTTTTGAAATAGCTGTATACTGACTCTCTTGAGAATGATGCTTGAAGGCATCGAAACGTCGAGACTGAATAAATCTAGAAATCTAGTCGTCATTAATTTTCTGCTCAAAACAATAATACTAATAATACTACTAATAATACTACTACTACTACTACTACTACTAATAATAATAATAATAATACTACTACTAATAATAATAATAATACTAATAAAATCTAAATAAATATTAAAAATAATAAAACTTCAAGAAAACACTTTTTTTTTGCTATTTCTTCCTCCATTAAAATCATCTAAGGCTCGTCACACTGGATATGTCCGCTGCCGGGGAAATTAACTAACCTTTGTTCCTGAGCAAAATGATCACTACACTCGTTCCATATGCTGCGTGTTTGCTTTGCTTCAGTAGGAATGCTTCACGTGTCTGCCGTAGGCAACCCTGACATTGTTAGTAAACGTTTCTAAAACAATCACACGTGCACGCAGCGAACTATGCAAAGGTACTTTGATGGTTTGCATTCACCGATAACTGGGCTCCAAATGTATGGCATTTTAGTCATTTTAGAATTTACTAGAAACTCCGACTGAAAATTAAAGACAGTGTTAAAACTTCACTTCAACTTTCCCGACAATTTCTGAATCGCCCGAGAATTGCTGGACCTTGCTAGGTAACTTTCTAAGACAAACGTGTTGGTCTCCATGAACTGCTTGTGGTTGTCTAAAGTCCATTCATGCCTGAAGAGTTGTACTAACGTTCACTACTATGTAAGGTCAAGTTCAAGGCTTCCACTTGGGAGGAACGGAGATAAATATGTATTGAATCATGTAGAGGTGTATGAACACCCATTAATAATTAACAATAATAATAAATAATAATAATAATAATAATAATAATTACAGTTTTTAGGGCGCATTTCGCTACGCCTCAATGCGTTTACAAATTCCTAAAGAAATATAATTATATATAAATAAAACTAATATAATTAATACAAACTAATTAGCTTGCTATTTCAGTGGCAATTACATTATTAATTAATAATCGCTGATGACCCTGCGGCCCTCTATTATAAAAATTATATTTAAAATATAATGAGTGAAAGAAGAATGTCTGTAAACCATGTGACGTCATAGTATCCGCCAAAACCTAGACATTTTGGACAGTTTGAATTTCAACTGATTTTCGCTTTAAATAAAAATAAAAACAAAGTAACATGTTTTTTTCTAAAACTGTACTGTTTCAGCGTTGCACAGTCATTACCCTCCTTTTTTGTTTCAAATTTGATGAGGTATCTCAGGGGGAAAGATAGACAAAAAATCAATCCCACAATTCCCTGCGTGCGAATCTATGGCCCATTCCAGGGCTTATGTACTACTTCTTTGTTCATTTTCAGATGAAGATCGATGTCGAAAAAATGTGGACATTGCGTTCGTTCTGGATTCATCGAAAAGCATGTCTACCAGAGATTATCAAAAACAGAAGGAGTTCGTCAAATCTCTTGCTGCGACGTTTACGCTCTCACCTCGTGCGACTCATGCTGGAGCTATAATCTACAGTGACGATGCAGAAATTGTAGCCAAATTCGGTCAATATCCATATATAGAACAGTTTGAAAGAGCAGTTGACCAGTTTTATTACATGGCGAAAAGGACTCGGATTGACAAAGCGTTGAAGTTGGCTTGGGAAGTGCTTTTTACAGAGAAAGGAGGTGCTCGGCCTGAAAAAGAAAAGATAATGGTTATTTTAACAGGTATGTGGAAACAACATTTATGGAATGAAAGAAAACAATTAACTGCATATGAAGCGAAGTTTTTGTTTTGAAAATCGATTACATATGAAGTGAATAGTGGGATGTTTCAGTGTTTTGTGATTTGAGCTTCGCATTTGCGAGTTATAAAGGTTTGAAATCATGATATGCTAATTCGGTGACTGACGTCAGATTGGTTTTAATTTATTATACAAAAGCGCCCTTGTGCAAATTATTGACAAAAGTTTTCTACAACTTATATACATGATGTTAAACTTTTTTTGTATTTCAGAAAAGAGTGCTAGTTGAAAAAATAGAAATAAGTAACGAAAAAAAAACAATCTGACGTCACCGAATTAGCATATCACGATTCCAAACCTTTATAACTCGCAAATGCGAAGCTCAAATCACAAAATACTGAACCATCCCACTATTCTCTTCATATGTAGTCAACTTTCAAAAGAAAAGAAAATCGTTTCATATGCACTTTAATAAAGAAAAAAATGAAAAAAATAAGAGTAAAAATTAAGAAAGTACGTAAATATAACTAGTGAAAGAATGAGAAAAAAGAAATAGAGAGAAAGAAAAGGAATGAAAGAACAATCAAACGAATGATGGCAAAAACAAATAAAGAATACCGGAACGGTTAGCGATACACACGTGAAAAAGGCAAAGAAGATCAAAGGAATCGAATACTGACTACCACAAATAATTTAATTAGCATATAGACAGACAGAAAAATATTTTATGAATTATAATAGCTCATTATGCGCCAACCATGAGTTATTCATTAGCTGTTGCATTAGAACCTGATTAGCACGGCTCTCCACACATGTGTAGCGATAATTTGTCTCATTAACCCTGGCTTAATAAAAAGCACAGCTTTTGAAGAGAACATCAGTTGATTGTAATAAATGACAAATGTTTGAAATGCTGACTGAAATGCAGACGCTTCTACTATGATATAACGCGCGCTCTGATTGGCCATTATAAAATAACTATGATATAACGCGCGCTCTGATTGGCCAAAGGATGCGTATTCCGCGTGCTCTTTGAGAGCACACAGCACGCGCGCGCAGATATTCAAACATTTTTGTAACGAACAAATTTGAAAACTTGCCTTAAAATCATAATTGTATTTTATAAAAGCAATAGAAGACTTGTCTGTGCTATGTGCACATTTATAGCACTTGGAGACTGATCAGAATACTCGAGAAGTGTACATGTTGAGAAGCATTCCGCTTCGCGTCGGCTTCTCCTAACACTTCTCTCATGTTCTGATCAGTCCCCGCGTACTCTATTGTTTGTTCTATTTCTTTTATAAAATACAAGTATGATTTTAAAGCAAGTTTTCAATTTTGTTCGTTTCGTAATTATTTGAATATCTGCGCGCGCGTGCTCTGTGCTCTCATAGAGCACGCGGAATACGCATCCTTTGGCCAATCAGAGCGCGCGTTTTAATTTGTTTGGTGGATCCAGTACGTGTCTAGATCTATGCAAGGAAGTTCACTTGACTCTTTCTCTGATTTAAGTAGCACATTGTTCGCGCATTCAATCAGCAAGAAATATGTTGTCGATGGAGATTCGATCGATACTTTAGGCTAAGGGTTTTCTAAAATGGTATTAATAAAATAACCCCAGATTGTATGACAGTCAGATAGACAAACTAGCAGACAGACAGACAGACAGACAGACAGACAATCAGCAAATAAGCAGACAGACAGATAGACAGGAAGACCTGAGACAGACAGACAAATATACTGCAGATAGACAGGCAGACTAGACAGACAGACAGACAGTCAGACAGACAAACAGGCAGACCAGACAGACAGACAGACAGACAGACAGACAGACAGACAGACAGACAGACAGACAGACAGACAAACAGCAAATAAGCAGACAGACACCAAACATTCAAGCAGATAGAGAGATAGACAGACAGACCTGACACAGGCAGGTAGGCGGGAATACAGACAGACAGACAAACATCAAACAAGCAGACAAACAGACAGACAGTCAGACAGACAGACAGGCATACACACAAACTTCCCATAATTTCTATCCAAAATTTTTATTGTTTCTTTAACCCTTATAATAAATGTCATTCATTTCTCCCCTTTCTAGACGGTCAACAAACCCTCGACCCCGACGCTGTCCCCCTCAGGGACGCCGTGCGGCCGCTACATGAACGAAACATCCGTGTGTTCGCTATCGGCGTGGGCCACCATTACAGATGGCGGGAATTACGAGATCTTGTTAAATGGGACGATGATGTGTATGAGGCCCAAAACTTTGATGGACTACTGAAACAAGTGAAGAAGATTGCTAGAGGGACTTGTGCACCTGCTCCAGGTAAAGAATATAATAATAATAATATATATTAATAAGATTAATTATTAATAATATTACTATTCAAGTCTTGTTTATATTCGGCTAAAATCAGCGTCTTTGAGCTAATTTGAACTCTACGCCACTGTAGTTGCCTCGGTAGCTCAGTGGGTAGAGCACCTGTCATGAAATCGGGGTGTCGTGGGTTCGAATCCCGCTCGAGGCGTCTGATTTTTTTTTCGAACATCTGTTCTGTCTATGCTCATCATAGTTTCTTTATCATGTAACTTGTTTATGTGATAAGATAAAATCATTTCTTCTATTTCAACAAATTATACGCTTCTTACTTTTTACAGTCATTTTAAAATCGTTGTCGGTAAAAAGCTCCATGCAGTTCCTCGAGAAGACCGAAATTAATGATGGGTATATTTGTTATATTTTCTATCTACACAATTAATAAAAGCGTATTTAAGATATAATTACATTGCAACCACATGATCCAGTTGCCATCGCAACGACAAACGGTGTACGGAAAGCAATTCCCATGCTTTATATCGATCTAGCTTGTGGCGATATGTAAGAGTGCGCCATTATCGATCGACGACATGAACAACACATACAGTTGTGTACACTGGAAATTAAACTAAATGATTTCGAACAATTGATCATTTTCATCTTCACTCTCAAGATGATGATCAATTGATCGAAAACGTTTAGCTTTATAGTTTGAACCTTTTCTCGACATTTACCGTTTTTTATTTTATTTTTTATTTTTATTTTTTATTTACAATACATAGAGGTTATTACACGGGTGGTTGGGTAATACGGCTGGATATTTTTACGAGTCATGCCGTATTTTGACGAGCCGTAGGCGAGTCAAAATACAAATAGACGAGTAAAAATGTCCAGCCGTATTACCCAACCACCCGTGTAATAAGTTGTTTATTGCACAACAACAAAATTAATACCGTATTTTTCTCTGTACTGATATAAAAAGCGAGCGCGCGCACAAAACCGGTTTTTCTATAAAACGTGTAATACGCTGTCATATTTGTACTCGTATTTGTACTGTAAGATTACAAGTTGTGCAATAACGTGTTTTATTCATAGTTGTATACGTTCGTTCGTTAGTTAATCTACGTTATACGCTGCATGCGCATGGTCCATGATTCAATTTCGTTAGTTAATAACTTGCATGCGCAATTTAGATTACTTGAGTCACTTTTTGGATTCCTTTAGAATTTCAAACCTTTTCATCGGATCTTTCTCAAATCTGCATAGTAATGTTAGTTAACGCCATTTGTTACTGTATAATTGCCTCGTCGTTCTCTATTCAATTTGAATTGAATTTTAAATCACATTTTCAATTTTCAAATAAGTTGCAGTCTTCCATTAAATATCCGTAGCTAAACTGTAAGCATGGATCATATTTAAAAGCCACTTTTGAAGGGCTGGAAGTAACTGTTCATCCTATTGCGTGATCATTTATTAACTGCATGAACTGTTTAGTTATTGTCCCTAAGTGTCGCTACCGGGCGGACATTGGCTTCGTCATGGACGCATCGAACAGCATCGGAGTAGAAGATTTTCAAAAGGAACGAGACTTTGTCAGCTCCTTGGCAGCGGCGTTCACGTTCGGTTACCAGGGTACGGCTGCTGGTGTCATAACGTACAGCGACAAAGCCAGCCTCATGATACCACTTGGTACTCACGACACAGTCGAAGCCTTTCGTAGTGCTGTTGATCGCATGCCGTATACTTTGGGAAGAACACGCATCGATAAGGCACTCAAGTTGGCAAGTACAGATTTGTTCTCCACCAGAGGAGGAGTTCGTTCTGGACTTCCCAAGTTAATGGTCATACTAACCGATGGTGTACAAACGCCTGACCCTGACGCTGTCCCTCTGTACGAAGCCGTACGTCCTTTGCATCGGAAGGGTGTTGCGGTGCTAGCTGTAGGTGTTGGAAGTAGGGTTAACCTAGACGAACTGAGACAAATGGTCCAGAGAGATGATGATGTCTTTACGGCAAAGGACTTTGACGATCTACTGCGAAAGGCTTATCAAATATCAGAGAGGACGTGTGAAGATGTGAAAAGTCAACTAGGCGAAATAGGTTTGTATTGGGGGAATATAACCATAGTGTAGTGACAACACGAACTATTGATGAGGAACTATTACAACTCTACGATACTACATGACCAACTCTAATGTAGATTTGAAGGTTGGATAATTCAATAAGCTTGGCAGTTTTCAATAGACCTTCAGATTGAAGACACAGCATTGTACAAACTATATGACCAGTTTTATACCAGAGACAACGAACTCAGTGGCTTGACATCAATCTACAAGAAAACAAAATGATATTGTTGGGAGAACTGGCTTTCGACTATGGACATAATACAGGTCTTTACTTTAGTGACACTGGACAGACTGGAACGTAACTGCGAGGAGAGGCACTGAGGTACTGATCTACAAGACTACGACAAACTGTTGTTTGCAGCAACAATGGTTAATCACTTCTTAACTGATGCTATAGGTCTGTATAGAATCTATAACTCTACAACAACCTCATGATAATTAGCTGATCGAATAATTGTCGCTTCATGCAGCTGGTTTATTATAATCACTATTACTGGGTTCATAACTGACACAACAGGTTTGTAGCTCCAACTACAGTTCAATATATTTACTACATAACTGATCCATAATCGATCCATAACCGCACAATAAGAGCTCTGCAACTGCCACAACAGTTCCGATACTATGACTACAGCTCCGTCCATAATTATCACCACAAATCTGTAGCTGCTATATCAGGTACAATGACAACAACTCATAGCTACAACACAACAAGCGGTCCATTGTTCTACTGCTACTATATCAACAACTAATATAACAGATCGGCATAACGGTTCATCCTATACTGAAGACGGTCCAGAACTATAAATACAACAGTTTCATGACTGCTACAACAGTTGCATGACTGCTACAACAGGTCCATGACTGCTACAACAGGTCCATGACTGCTACAACAGTTCCATGACTGCTACAACAGGTCCATGACTGTTACAGCAGGCCCATGACTGCTACAACAGGTCTATGAAAACTGCAACAGGCCCATGACTGCAATAACAGTTCCATGACTGCTACAACAGGTCCATGACTGCTACAACAATTCCATGACTGCTACAACAGGTCTATGAAAACGGCAACAGGTCCATGACTTCTACAACAGTTCCATGATTGCTACAGCAGCTCTATGAAAACGGCAACAGGTACATGACTGCTACAACAGTTGCATGACTGCTACAACAGGTCCATGACTGCTAAAACAAGTCCATGAAAACGGCAACAGGTCCATGACTGCTACAACAGGTCCATGACTGCTACAACAATTCCATGACTGCTACAACAGGTCTATGAAAACGGCAACAGGTCCATGACTTCTACAACAGTTCCATGATTGCTACAGCAGCTCTATGAAAACGGCAACAGGTACATGACTGCTACAACAGTTGCATGACTGCTACAACAGGTCCATGACTGCTACAACAAGTCCATGAAAACGGCAACAGGTCCATGACTGCTACAACAGGTCTATGAAAATGGCAACAGGTCCATGACTGCTACACCAGGTCCATGACTGCTACAACAGGTCCATGACTGCTACAACAGGTCTATGAAAACGGCAACAGGTCTATGACTACTACAACAGGTCCATGACTACTACAACAGGTCCATGACTGCTACAACATGTCCATGACTGCTACAACAGTTCCATGACTGCTACAACAGGTCTATGAAAACGACAACCAGATCCGTATAACTATTCATCCTAAGAAGGTCCAGTACTATAAATACAACAGTTCCATCATCATCATCATCATCATCATCATCATCATCATCATCATCATCATCATCATCATCATCATCATCATCATCATCATCATCATCATCATCATCATAATAATAATACTTTATTATTTATAAAGCGCTTTTTCCATGACTGCTATACAACAGGTCCATGACGTCGACTACTACAACAATTCCATGACTGCTACAACAGGTCCATGACTGCCACAACAGGTCTATGAAAACGGCAACAGGTCCATGACTGCTACAACAGGTCTATGAAAACGGCAACAGCTCCATAACTGCTACAACATGTCCATGACTGCTACAACAGGTCCATGACTGCCACAACAGATCCATGACTGCTACAACAGGTCCATGACTGCTACAACAGTTCCATGACTGCTACAACAGGTCCATGACTGCTACAACAGGTCCATGACTGCTACAACAGGTCTATGAAAACGGCAACAGCTCCATAACTGCTACGACAGGTCCATGACTGCTACAACAGGTCTATGAAAACGGCAACAGGTCCATGACTGCTACAACAGGTCCATGACTGCTACAACAGATCCATGACTGCTACAACAGGTCCATGACTGCTACAACAGTTCCATGACTGCTACAACAGGTCTATGAAAACGGCAACAGGTCCATGACTGCTACAACAGGTCTATGAAAACGGCAACAGCTCCATAACTGCTACAACAGGTCCATGACTGCTACAACAGGTCTATGAAAACGGCAACAGCTCCATAACTACTACAACAGGTCCATGACTGCTACAACAGGTCCATGACTGCTACAACAGTTCCATGACTGCTACAACAGGTCTATGAAAACGGCAACAGGTCCATGACTGCTACAACAGTTCCATGAAAACGGCAACCGGTCTACATCTACTGCAACAAACCGTCACTGTTAACACAAACCCTCGACCGAAACAACAGGCTTGTATCGTAACTCTTTCAACTGATTCGTTATTGCTTGATATCATTCAGCTGTTAAAATGCCTTGAATATCATTAAGATTATTATTATTAATATTATTTACTTTCGACTGAGGGGTAAAACTGCACCCATGTGCTATCAAGCAGAGACGATTCTATTGGTGCAATTCAGCTGATGAAAATCCCTCACGAGACCGATAATGACGTCTATTGAGCAATTGCTGCTACACTTATGTCACTGTGCAACACAGGGCTTCAGCCCTCAAATCTTCAACGTTTACCAAACGTCGATAAACTATAAAACCATCACTAGTACTACTAGTCCAAACAAATCATTTCCAGGACTTCAAAATGGTGCTAATGAATAATGACATAAATCGTACCAACAAGTTGATAATTTTTCATGGACTATCAAGTTGATAATTAATCCAGTAACTATTAATCCTCAAAACACTATATACATTAACAACTCGTAGATGCACAAACGTACCTTTAAAATCACACTGATTCAAGAAACAAACAGCGCCCGAGAAGGCACATGGAGACCAACTTTTTCCGTTGACACGGTCCATGATGTTATATTTTGTGTCCATTTGTAGTTGTACATGACGGTGGTTGGTCGTCCTGGCAACAATGGGACACGTGCGTACCTGCATGTGGTGGTGGAGTTCAACGGCGAATTCGAGCTTGTGACAATCCACTGCCTAATCGAGGAGGCAGACCTTGTGAAGGCCCAAACAGGCAGTCACGAGCGTGCAATCAGCAACCATGTGAAGGTAAATTCATTTGATAACATCTCATATTTTGCAGGAATGCTATCAGGTGGTTCCGTTGAAAGGCACAAAAATGTATTTCAAAACACGTGGTACTAGTTGACACCGAGATTAGTAAATTTCTGAATTTTACATGACGTCATGACGGCTATGTTGGTGGCGGATAACAAAACATTCCTCATTACCTTCCGAATTTTTTGACCCACCAGCACACCTTCAAAATGGCCGTTGCGTCTTTGTACTTTAAGTCTCCAGGGATTGATTGCTTTTTTCAGCGCGTGCGCACATAAACTTACTGGCCCACCAAAAATTAGTGAAGGTCAGTCAAGGTCAATATTTTGTTTTCGCGCCTTCCTATTTTGTAAAGAAATGGAACATTGGTACTTTCCAGGGCAGTCTTGTTTTAAAACCCACAATATGCAATTAGGTATAAACAGCGAGCTCTCAAGTCACAGCTAAATATGGACATGAACGTATCTATCTTTTTTCTTCAGGAAAAGTCAAATGTACCGCAAAAGCAGACATCGGATTTGTTATGGATGCATCGACGAGTATAGGGCCCCGAGATTACCAAAAGGAAAGAGACTTCGTCAAGGCTGTGGCAGGCTCCTTTAATTTCGCCCCAAATCAAGCCATTGCTGGTGTTATTACATACAGTACTAACGCTACAGTATATATTCCCCTGGGACAGTACATGTCAGCTGAACGGTTTCAGTTAGCTGTTGACCAAGTTCCATATTTCCAAGGACAAACAAGGATAGACAAGGCTCTCAAACTCGCTCATACTGATATGTTTAGTAGAAAAGGGGGAAGTCGCCCAGGTTTTCCAAAAGTCATGATCATATTAACTGACGGAGTTCAAACAACAGATCCCGATGCCATACCTTTGGACGAAGCAGTGAAACCTCTTCATCGGTCTGGCGTAAGAGTATTCGCAGTTGGGGTTGGTAGTCAAGCAAGGCGGAGTGAACTTCTTTTGATGGTTCAAAGAAACGATGATGTGTTCACGGCCACTGACTTTGATGATCTTCTAAGAAAGACGTACCAAATTGCACAGAGAACCTGTCCAGCTGGTAAGTAGCTACCTTATGCTCCAGTGTGTTTTCAATGTACTGTCTGGTAACTTTAAAGCAAGCCTTTTTGTATTTTCCTCTCAAACAAGTCAAACAGGAAGAACGCAGTCGTTACAATTATTGACGGTGTTCGACTTTCCCTGAAAGAGAAATTTCCTGCATGGGACCCTACTGTTAGTTATCACATTGACATACATTTGTTACTGCGATTATTTACGGTGTTCAACTTTCCCTGAAAGAGAAATACCCTGGGACCCTACGGTTAGTTATCACATTGACATACATTTGTTACTGCGATTATTTACGGTGTTCAACTTTCCCTAAAAGAGAAATATCCTGGGATCCTACTGTTAGTTATCACATTGACATACATTTGTTACTGCGATTATTTACGGTGTTCAACTTTCCCTGAAAGAGAAATATCCTGGGACCCTACGGTTAGTTATCACATTGACATACATTTGTTACTGCGATTATTTACGGTGTTCAACTTTCCCTGAAAGAGAAATAGCCTGGGACCCTACTGTTAGTTGTCACATATACATTTCATTATGGCTGTGTTTCCAGCGTGGTTCTACCTTTGGTGTAGTGGTAACACATCGGACTATCACATACATGTATACTTCATTATGGCTGCATTTACAGCGTAGTTGTAATTTGTGGTGTACAACTTTCCCTGAAACACATCGGACTATCACATACATGTATACTTCATTATGGCATTGTTTCCAGCGTCGTTTTACGGTGTTGTGGTGTAGTGAAAGAGTAACACATCGGACTATCACATACATGTATACTTCATTATGGCTGTGTTTCCAGCGTAGTTGTACCTTGTGGTGTAGTGCATGGTAACACATCGGACTATCACATACATGTATACTTCATTATGGCTGTGTTTCCAGCGTAGTTGTACCTTGTGGTGTAGTGGTAACACATCGGACTCAGTATCACATGCATATATACTTCATTATGGCTGTGTTTACAGCGTGGTTATGTACCTTGTGGTGTAGTGGTAACACATTGGACTATCACATACATATATACTTACACATTATGGCTGTGTTTCCAGCGTGGTTTGTACCTTGTGGTGTAGTGGTAACACATCGGACTATCACATACATATATACTACATTATGGCTGTGTTTCCAGCGTGGTTGTACCTTGTGGTGTAGTGGTAACACATTGGACTAGCATCCGGAAACTATCACATCCCATATATACTACATTATGGCTGTGAATTTTCACAGCGTGGTTGTACCTTGTGGGTGTAGTGGAAAATACATCGGACTATGACATACATATGCTATTTTAATTATTAAATGGCTGTGTTTCCAGAGACTATTCCTAGTCTACCTTAAGTGTAGTGGAAACACATTCGGTGTAGCACATAAATATATACTACATTATGGCTGTGTTTCCAGTAGATAGTCTTTTTACAGTGGGATACATGTACTAGAACGTGTAGTGGAGGAAGGCACACTCGTCAAAGGACTTGCATACATATATACTACATTATGGCTGTGTAGACCATGCCAGGATCAAGCCGCGATATGGTGTAGTGCAATCAACAGCCTTGGACTATAAACGTACATAAATAATTATATTATTATGGCTGTATTTTCCAGCGTGGTAATAGTTCGTAAAGTAGTTGGTAAGGTTTCGTCTATCACATACATATATACTACATTATGGCTCGAGCCCAACGTCATTGTATATTTTCAGTATAATCAGTACATTTTCTACTACGCCGTGATCATATATTTTGTGATATTATGGCTGTCTTTCCATCGCGCGTGGTTTTTTTTTTTCACGGTGTAGTGGTATTTTTTTCCGAGTCTATCACACCTTTCAAACTACATTACGAATTATATGTATTTTCCAGCGTGGTTGTACCAACTATTGAGTGGTAACACATCGGACATTAAAGTGCATATATGACTACATTTGGCGAAGTTGATGTTTTTGCGTTTTTAGTATCTTGTGGTGTAGTGGTATCACATCGGACTAGCATCCAAACTGTTTTCGAGTCCCGCCAATACAAACATTTTCTCCTTCAAAATCTTACACAAATGTTTATATTTTGGCAAATGTCGAGAAAAAAAACATTATTCAATGACTAACACGTGCCGTTATTTTTATTATTACAATAGAAATGACGTCAGATTCTCAACATCGTACGTCAAAATTTTCGTCGTAGTGTAGCTTAAAAAAATAATTGTGCGATTTTTTTGGCGATTCAAGGATGTTTCTTGTTCAAATGTTTTAATCACATGTACTAAGAATACGTGTGGTGGAGGAAGGCACACTGCGCAAAGGGCGTTCACATTCCATCTGACGTCACAAGTGGTTGTAGACCGTGTCGCCAGAACACGAAGCCGCGAGTAATATCCGTATTTTTGCCTGTTTCAAGAGCCAATATTTCAGGTAAACGTATTCTTATATCGAATGATATTATTATAAAACTGATATTTGTCGCTTGGTAATAGACTATTTTACGTAAATCATTTCTTTGGTAGGTTTCGTCAGCGTAAAAGACTTTAAACAAATAAAGTGTTAATAATCATTTGTATAATTTTTAGCTATAGTCAGTATATTTATTTATTTTACGCCGTGATTAATATTATGTGATTAACACAGACTCAAACGGACTCGAAGTCCAAAGAAGCTCAACCTGAGACATTACAAATACATTTTTTTGCACGTCACGCTTGCGGAGGACCTTTCAATTCGATGCAGCGGAATTCCAATTTTGTCTTCTGATCACATGTTCAGCAACCACGAGTTCGATAATGTGTCCTTTCCTTAGTTTGCTCTTATAAAAAATAATGATGTTGATTGGCGTAATAACGAGCTTTTATCAATAATAATAATAATAATTTAAATATCGTAATAAATAATAATAATGAGAATTTCTAGTCGCAGCGGAATAGGGAGTGGTTACCCAATCTTCCGAGCCAGAGGCTCATGTAAAAAAACGCTCGACTATAAGTTTTACAATAAAAAAATATACAATATATAAATGTTTACATGTTTTCATGAGTGGCTCAGTAGTATATGATACATATGTTCCCTTATTAGTTGATGGTAACTGGTCTAATTGGGGCCACTGGGGCCACTGCAATCGAGATTGTGGAGGAGGTAGACGAACTCGTCAAAGGACTTGCAACAATCCAATACCTAAAAATGGTGGTCGAGCGTGTCCAGGATCAAGCCGCGATATCCGTGTATGCAATCAACAGTCTTGTGCAGGTAAGCATTCATTCATTATATTATTTCCAGTCATGGAGAGAAAATATCGAACAAGCTATCATTGCCGTGTTATTTTCTTTTTAACTCGTGGAAACGGAGGATCTGAGGCTTGGATGGAGAGAAATGTCATCACACAATGTCCAGCAATCCACGAGTTCAATAATGTGACTTCGTTTGCTCAAATAAAAAAAACATACAAAACTTATAGTGACGTTATTATTAACTGAATTGCAGATGTGTTTGAGTTGTCTGTACTCTTATTGACACACACTTGACGTCATAAAATGTCCAAAACTCAAGTGGAATCACGAGTGATTTCACTGCAAAGTTTTGGGCATTTTATGACGTCAAGTGTGTGTCAATAAGAGTACAGACAACGAAAAAATCATCTGCAATTTGTTTTTTACAACAATTGAACCTGTCAAAGCGGGAAAAGGCTTAGAGTTTTACCGAAAATTATAGGATAGGAAAAGATTGTGTGACAAGTCGTGACATAGGGTGGGAAAAGATTGTGTGACAAGTCGTGACATAGGGTAGGAAAAGATTGTGTGACAAGTCGTGACATAGGATAGGAAAAGATTGTGTGACAAGTCGTGACATGAGGTAGGAAAAGATTGTGCAACAAGTCGTGACATAGGGTAGGAAAAGATTGTGCAACAAGTCGTGACAAGTCGTGACATAGGGTAGGAATAGATTGCGTGACAAATCGTGACATGCTGTCGTAAGCACTGTTTGTCTGTACTCTTATTGACAATGCAAACCAGCCAATCAGATTGCGAGATTACTCTCAAGTGTTGTAAAATGTTGATTGGCGTAATAAAAAGCTTTGATTAGTGGCTCAGCAGCATATGATACATGTAAATATATTCCCTTAATTAGTTGACGGTAACTGGTCTAATTGGGGCTACTGGGGCCACTGCAATCGAGATTGTGGAGGAGGCAGACGAACTCGCAGACGTTCATGCAACAATCCCGCTCCGCGTTATGGTGGCCGACAGTGCCATGGACGAAGTGACGAAATAAGCTACTGCAATGAACAGCCATGTGCAGGTGCGTGAGGCGGACAATATATTTATCTATAATAAATCGTATTTCTCGTACCAACACCCTTCTCAGCATTCTAACGAAAAATCTAAGGCTCTGGTAAGAGACAAACCGAAAGACCCAGATTCTAGGTCGTCAGATATGCGCATGCTCAATATTTTCTAACTTCCAGTAACAAAATGGCGGACTTCAGCGAAGTTCTCGCCGATGTACTAACAAAACTTCATCTGCATTTCAGTTAAGTTAGAAAATATTGAGCATGCGCATATCTGACGACCTAGAATCTGGGTCTTCTGGTTTGTCTCTTACCAGAGCCTTCGATTTTTCGTTAAGCTGAGAAGGGTCTTGGTACGAGAATGGTATTTCTAGAGGCTCTAAATATTGTTAATACATATGTTAGAAGGGAGTCTCGTAGTAGGCTTGGTACCGATCTCTACATGGGCTCCGTCGAGCAAAAAACATTTCAGAGTGTATGCTTTTGTAATAGTCTGCATTTATATAGCGCAAATTAGCATAAACAAATGTTCAAATGCGCTTCACGAACAAAGCAACGAAATCGGAAGCGCCAATGGAAGAATCGAAATGTTTAATTTAAACTGAAAAAGAAACCTTCTACATCTTTCTGATTCCGAATTCCTCGAGTTTCATAGTTTTCAGTGAGTAACGTTCTTGATGATATGGATGCGACTCCTCTTCCTAAACCTAACTGTAATAAATATTATATATTATTAGTCCATGGTAGCTGGTCTTCAGTGAGTTTGAGTAACGTTCTTGATGATTTGGATGCGACTCCTCTTCCCAAACCTAACTGTAATAAATATTTTATATTATTCTTAGTCCATGGTAGCTGGTCTTCTTGGAGTCAGTATGACACATGTATTCCAGAGTGTGGTGGTGGTAAACAAACTCGTACACGGTCATGCAACAGACCCGCTCCACGCTACAGTGGCCGGCCATGTCCTGGATCGAGAAGCGAGTCACGTTCGTGCAATAAACAACCCTGCCCAGGTAGATTTCAGTATATGGTTTAAAAATAATCAATATCGTATCCAGTGTTGACGTTCTCGTACTTGAAGTTAATAAGTGGCGTATCTATCCAATGCGAAAAAGGCACGTGCCTACACAAAAACCCAGGTTCCTAACGTCAATAGTCCCTCTCGATGGCACTCTTGCCTCGATCGGTTGCTCATGCCTACACTTGAACACCACCCTGGCTACGCCACTGATTACTAACTTGCAATGTTTATGTGTTTTAGTACACTGTACGGCCAGAGCGGACATCGCATTCGTCATGGACGCTTCGACAAGCATCGGACCCAGAGATTTCCAGAAGGAAAAAGACTTCGTAAAGGCGGTGGCAGGCTCCTTCACATTTGCCCCAGATCAAGCCATTGCTGGTGTTATTACATACAGTACCAACGCTACCCTCGCAATTCCCCTCGGACAGCACATGTCAGCTGAACGATTTAAAGTGGCTGTTGACAGAATTCCTAAAACTGAAGGACAGACAAGGATAGATAAGGCTATCAACCTTACTCGTACTGGAATGTTTAGTAGAAGAGGAAGAAGTCGCCCCGGTTTTCCAAAAGTCATGATCATTTTAACTGACGGAGTTCAAACAACAGATCCTGACGCCATACCTCTAGACCAGGCGGTAGAACCTCTACATCGAGCTGGAGTAAGAGTGTTCGCAGTTGGAGTTGGCGGTCAAGTAAATCCGAGTGAGCTGCGCTTGATGGTGCAAAGAAGCGATGATGTTTTCACAGTGAAAGATTTTGACGACCTTCGCGAAAAGACATTTCAAATTGCACAAAGAACGTGCGAATCGATAGGTGAGATGTGCCTGCGATTACCGTTGATTTACTAAGGCCCGAACAGACGGTGCAACTTTTCTTGCAACGTTGCAAGCAACAGTTGCAGAAGTAGGATCGAGTTCTATTTCTGTAACCGTTGCGCGCAACGTTGCATCGTGTGACACCCCCAAAAAGTCCTTGTTGCGCGCAACGTTGCATCGTGTGACACCCCCAAAAAAGTCCTTGTTGCGCGCAACGTTGCAAGAAAAGTTGCATCGTGTTTCTGGGCCTTTACGATAATAACACGTTATTTACATATTTGTTGTCTTTCAAGTTCAAAAAGTCGATGGAGATTGGTCGCAGTGGACACAGTGGGACAAATGTATTCCAGAATGCGGTGGAGGTCGACAGATGCGTCAACGAGCATGCAATAGCCCCTCGCCCCGTCACGGAGGACGTACTTGTCCTGGAACAAGTAGTGTTACTCGGGATTGCAACCAACAGCCATGTGCACCAAGTATGTTATTAAAAGAAATATTGAAAATCCACATCCAGTCTTTCTCAGAACGTGACTCTATCGCAGATCGCACTTGGACAGAGTTACAAACTTTGCCTACGACATTCGATTCCTTTGGAAATGCAATGGTGATGATAGAGATGTTATTTTCTCTTGAATTTAGAGTCGATGACGACTCTTGTAGGTGTCCATTGATTAGCTAAATTGTTTTCAAAATTTCCCTGCCTTGCTCAAGCACCGCACGGCTTCTTTGACGCTTTGCTCGATCGCAAGCCAAGGCCGCTCTGTTTCGAAAAACTACGGCTCGTACTTGTCCTAACATTTCTCTCGTCTTCGTTCGAACAATTCCCTGCTATAACTCAACATAGTAAGTCGAAAAACTATATGAATGTAAGAAACATTCTAGATATATATTAATTTAATTAGATATTTCTTTGCAGAAGAACTTCAGCAGTGCACCGCAAGGGCAGACATTGGATTTCTCATGGACGCGTCCAACAGTATCGCAGAGAAGAATTTTCAAAAACAAAGAGACTTCGTCAAGGCTGTGGCAGGCTCCTTTAACTTCGCCCCAAGTCAAGCCATTGCTGGTGTTATTACATACAGTACCAACGCTACAGTAGATATTCCCCTGGGACAGTACATGTCAGCTGAACGATTTCAATTAGCTGTCGATCAAATTCCATATATGTTGGGACAAACAAGGATAGACAAGGCTCTCAAACTCGCTCATACTGATATGTTTAGTAGCAAAGGAAGAAGTCGTCCAGGTTTTCCAAAAGTCCTGTTCATTTTAACTGACGGAGTTCAAACTGAAGACCCTGATGCCATTGCGTTAGACAAAGCAGTACTGCCTCTACGCCAGTCCGGGGTCAAAATTTTCGCCATAGGAGTAGGCCCGTTTGTTCAACTGAGGCAACTGCGATTGATGGTAGAGAAAAATGATGATGTATTCACGGTGAAAGACTTTGACGACCTTCTACAAAAGACATACATCATTGCACAAAGGAGTTGTAAAGGGATAGAGGATCCGCCAGGTTAGAATGTATAGAGGTATTAAAGCAAATGCGGCCATGTACTACTGGATGTAACGTATATTTTCTTATTAGCCTGAGCTTTCGTCGGGCACGTTACTCCCAGTAGTTCATGGCCGCATTTGCTTTAATACCTCTAACTACACTATGCTACTGAAGGACAACTTTAACCTACTTAGAAAGTATACTAAGCAATTATTGGACGAGGTTGAGCAAAATATCGTGATTTGTCAGTGGCGAGCAGATTAATTATTTGCCGATGCCGAAGGCAGAGTCAAATAATTAATCTGCGAGACACTGACAAAATCACGATATTTTGCGATAACCGAGTTCAATAATTGTTTTATCATTCGACTCATTTCTATCAATAAGGAATTTATTGAATATAAACATCAAGAAAAAATATTGTAAAACGAGCTGCCATGTTTACACTGTGAATGATCAATAGTGCGCATGCTCAGACCGTTATTTGCAGCGAACATTGCTTAATCTTCACTGCGCATGCTCAGACCGTTATTCGTACGCAGTTATTTGCAGGTCTTTCAGCCAATCAGAACTGCGGATAGAAATGAGTCGAATGATAATTCACTATATTTGCAGGATTCAGCCACAAACGTTTCATCAAATATTACCATTTAGTTCCACAATCTTCTATTTGCATCTTTCCTTGAAATACCCATCGCTAGTATTAAACCAATGTTGTTTTATACACTCTATTAATAATTACTTTTTGCCCTCTGACTTTAAGTGGATGGAAGCTGGTCGTCGTGGCAGGATTGGGAGACATGTACACCTGAGTGTGGTGGTGGACAGCAGACTCGAAGACGTCTGTGTAACAATCCTGCACCGGTTTCTGGTGGTCGTTCTTGTCCTGGATCGCGCCGTGAAACACGTGCATGTAATCAACAACCATGTATTGGTAATGCTTTATCTTGAGACAACTTAGGCCTAGTTCAGACGTCGTGCTAACCATGAGCCGTTCTCATTTAAAACAATAGATAACGAGGCGGCTTCTTTTGAAGTAATTAAGATTAGAACGGCTCTTGGCTTAGCCTGATTGACGGCTCATTTGTCATACGCTATTTGGGGAGGAAGCGAGAGCGTATGATCACATGATCCGTCTGAAAATCAGGCTACTCTTGGCTTGGAAAGTATGGCGTTTGAACTAGGACTAAGCTAAGGGAGGGTCATTACTTCCATAGGGTGGAAAAGAGATGAATGAAAATAGGATATAGAGGGAGGGGTGGCAATATTCCAGAATACCATGCCACTGAAATGTTGTTGCGAAAATGATTTGCATTGATGTAATGTTGTTACTTTTATCAGGAAAAATCCAATGTTCCGCTAGAGTTGACCTCGCATTCCTAATGGATGGATCAGGCAGCATTGGAGTAAGGGACTTCCAAAAAGAAAGAGACTTCGTCAAGGCGGTAGCGTCTGCCTTTACCTTTTCTCGTCGCCAAACCTTGGCTTCTGTTATAAAATACAACAAACAAGCAACTCTCGAAATTCCTCTGGGACGTCATCTTAGCTCCGACACTTTTCGCTTGAGGGTTGACCAGATTCCTTACACATTGGGACAAACTCGTATAGACAAAGCTCTCGATATGGCTGCTAAAAAGGTCTTTACACCCGAAGGAGGAAGCCGACAAGGATTTCCAAAATTGCTTATAATTATAACAGACGGAGTACAAACCCATGACCCGGACACGATCTCACTCGATGAGGCCGTAAAACCACTGCAAAGAGCGGGTGTTCTGATTATTGCTGTTGGCATCGGAGGTCACGTCGATCCCAGAGAGCTTCGGCAGATGGTGTTGCATAGCAGTGATGTTTACACTGTGACTGACTTTGATGATCTGCTGAAGAAAGCTTATAAGATTGCACAGAGAGTGTGTAACACCATTAGTGGACCTAGAAGTGAGTAAACATTTGAAATTCCATGATCATTGTGGGACTCATATCTCCCTCAATATCTCATACATCATTGAATGATATCTCGATATAGAGGGTTGGCACGATCACGTGCCGGCAGCCATGACAGGGGGCAGGAACAATAAAATCATTTTACATGAGAAAGAATTCAATTCCTTAGAGGAAATGTATTCCTTTATTCTGCCCCCTGTCATGGCTGCCGGCACGTGATCGTGCAAATCCTCTATTGGACGTTGACTTTCTGATGCGGATAAACCGACCGTTCCAATCAAATCGAAAGCCCCCTTAGTTAAATCGCTTGTATTTTATTAACTATATTTCGTTCTGTAGTAAACGGTGGATGGTCAACCTGGTCTGATTGGGAACTCTGCAGCGTATCATGTGACAAAGGAACTCAGATACGACAGAGGGCGTGTGATAACCCTTTCCCATCGAATGGGGGATACGCTTGTCAAGGACCGAATCAGGAAAGACGATCTTGTAATAATAGACCATGTTTAGGTAAGCATTTGTTTTTGTGGACCAGACTGAATGTAATTTAAGCAGGGTGGGCGTGGCCCGTTCAGCACTTGGCTGGTATCCATTGCTGGTTTTCACGTGACGTCATGGCGGCCATGTTGGATCCCGATAACAAAGCATTCCTCCGATTAGCTTCTCTTGTTTGTTCAACCAACATGGCCGCTGCGTCTTTCTACTTTAAATCTCCAGGGATTGATTGCAAACCAGCAATAGGGGCCCTGCAAAATTCTACATATTAAACTAAGTAAAAATATAGATATTAATTATGTGATAGTTGAATATTATGAGTATTCGCAAGTTTCTTGCTCTTCGGATTTTGTTTGTTCTCAAGAAAGACGTCGAAGACTTATCGGGGATCATGGTTGAACATTATGACACGGAATGTTTATACTCACAGAACTAGAACGCAATGATAGTAGTTTATAAAGTGGCGTTGCTCAAATGTGTTATAAGTTATTATTATTATTATTATTATTATCAAAATCCAAAGGGAACAAGGGTAATACTGATGTCTTGTTTGTTTGTTTGCTTAATTGCTTGCTTGCTTTCTACAGAAAGAAAACACATATATATGCTATTGAATGAATGAATGAATGGACTTTGTTTATTGAGGGTAGCACGTGACAGTTTGTATAAACTGATGACCCTGTGGCCCTCCCTATTAACTTCAACTGTTAGCAGTCACGCTATTTCCATTACTACAATTAAAATGCACTACACCTATTTCAATAAACGTTGATAATGGACAATCTGAAATGGATGATCAGCTGAGATCAAGACGAATTATGGAAAACTGAGGGTCTCGTTAGTAACATGCGAAATTCATTCATTCGATGTTTGAACGAGATATGGCGAAGGTTAACGTGAATTTTCAGAATTTTCAAAAGTTTCAGATCATCCAATTCAGATCGACCGTTGTCAACGTTTCATTATTCCCCATTCCTTCTTTCGTATCAGTCGTGCGTCTTGTGGCATAGTCTTGTGTGCCTGCCTGTAATTCATCGACAACGGCGTTTTTGAAACAGCTCTAAAAATATAGACTAATCAAATAAATAAATACATTGCTGTTTAATTCGTGTCAGTGTTTCTAGCAGTACTGCTAGCCGGACACGACTCTCACACTGCACTTCTCACTACATTCTATATTCTATAAGTACACCCAAAACTCATCTCACTAGTGGAGACACCACTCTCACACTCTCACACTCACTCAGTTACTACATTCTATATTCTTTACACCCAACACTCATCTCACTAGTGGGACACCACTCTCACACTCTCACACTCACTCAGTTACTACATTCTATATTCTTTACACCCAACACTCATCTCACTACTTCGTTTTTATTGAGGGAGGAAAACCCTCGAAGCAACGGAGAGAACGAACTGACAAACTCAACTCAACTCAAACTCAATTCGTTACTTCCAGGTGCAATAAAACCAGCAATTGATGGACGATGGACGTCATGGTCGTTATGGCAATCTTGTTCCAAGACATGTGGTGGTGGAAGACAGTATCGATTACGATATTGTTTTAATCCCCCGCCTTCCAGAGGAGGTCGAAATTGTGTTGGAGAGTCACAGGAAACTCGAGAATGTGCTACCACTTCATGCTTTGGTAAAATGTTTCCTTTTCTCATTTTCTTGGGTTGCACGTTACGTCATAGCCGCCATGTTGGATCCCGATAACAAAGCATTCCTCATTAGCTTCTCTTGTTAGATCATCCAACATGGCGACTGTTTCATTGTTATTTAAATCTCAAGGGATTTTGAGTCATGTGGTTGCAACCCAGGAATAGCCGACTTTCGATATATGCTTCATTAGTATTTACCAAATCAGTGGATAGCAATTTTGGCGCGCTTTGATTGGCTCCCGTAACTCGGAATATTCTTGGCTATCGTTCACTGTTTTGGGACGAGATTCAAAATGGCGTCTCGCTACAGCTACGGTTACGGCTACGGCTACGGCTACGGCTACGGCTACGGCTGCGTTGTGAGTGACAAGCCAGGTAGAACATATATCGAAAGTGGTCTATTGATTTTAGTTTGTGATTTTCATTTTTTTCATGTTACTTTTTCAGCCGCAATTGATGGGCGTTGGACACGATGGAGTGGATGGCAACGATGTTCTAGAACTTGTGGTGGAGGCAGACAGTATCGACTGCGCTACTGTACTAATCCCCGACCGTCCAACGGGGGTGTATATTGTACCGGGGGTTCGAGAGAGGCAAGAGTTTGTTCTAACACTCCATGCCGTGGTATGATATTTTGAATTTAAGTTTTAAAATTTCAGTTATTTCCAATCGACCTACCTGGCTGTATTCTTGGGTTGCATGTTACGTCATAGCCGCCATGTTGGATGACAATAACAAGGCATTCCTCATTAGCTTCTCTTGTTAGATCATCCAACATGGTTGCACATTACGTCATAGCCGCCATGTTGGACGACAATAACAAAGAATTCCTCATTAGCTTCTCTTGTTAGATCATCCAACATGGCGGCTGTTTCTTTGTTATTTATATCTCAAGGGATTTTGAGTCATGTGGTTGCAACCCAAGAATTAGAAAAAGATGGCGGCTCGTATGTTTAACTACAATCACTCAATAGACCCAAGACCTTGTAAAAGTCTAGGAATATATTTGCAGGTGTTAAGTTATGGGAATATTACAATAACCGACGTAACTTTATTCCCATAAAATGACAAAATTGTTTACAAACTTAGAAATTGAAGAAGTGATTATAGGTAAAAGTTACTCAGAATAACTTGTAAGCTAATCTAGCTGAGTAACATTACTACTAGTATGGTAATCAATGAAGACAATGGGCAAGGTCTTCGTGTAGCTGCACAAATTATCTTGGCTATTGTTTTTTTATATAAAAACAATACATAGAACGACAATAGAACAATAGTCAGGACATTTGTGCAGCTACACGAAGACCTGACCTTTATGTAAAAACAATACATAGAACGACAATAGAACAATAGTCAGGACTTTTGTGCAGCTACACGAAGACCTGACCTTTATGTAAAAACAATACATAGAACGACAATAGAACAATAGTCAGGACTTTTGTGCAGCTACACGAAGACCTGACCTTTATGTAAAAACAATACATAGAACGACAATAGAACAATAGTCAGGACTTTTGTGCAGCTACACGAAGACCTGACCTATATGTAAAAACAATACATAGAACGACAATAGAACAATAGCCAGGACTTTTGTGCAGCTACACGAAGACCTGACCTATATGTAAAAACAATACATAGAACGACCAATAGAACAATAGTCAGGACTTTTGTGCAGCTACACGAAGACCTGACCTATATGTAAAAACAATACATAGAACGACAATAGAACAATAGTCAGGACTTTTGTGCAGCTACACGAAGACCTGACCTATATGTAAAAACAATACATACAGTACGACAATAGAACAATAGCCAGGACTTTTGTGCAGCTACACGAAGACCTGACCAGACAATCAAGTTAAATATTCAGGCCTACATTGCAAACAGTCTGGAGAGACGAGCAGTACTGTGACTGTGGGCTAATATAGAGCCGCAATTTTCTGTAAGTGGATTCCCAGTTCCATTAACTATTATTTTTTCCACTTTTTCTTCGCAGTTGCAATTCATGGGCGATGGACAAGTTGGTCTGACTGGCAACCATGCTCTGCCACTTGTGGGGGAGGACGACAGTATCGATTGCGCTATTGTTCCAACCCCCCACCGTCCAATGGCGGCCGTGGCTGTGTTGGGGAGCTTCAGGAGACTCAGTTTTGTTCCATCACACAATGCTTTGGTAATAAGCAGCATACGTGTTACTTATAATTTCCCCCCAACTTTTTATTCAAGTTGATCGGACTTGTCAGAAATTAACAGGGGGGGGGGGGGGGGGGTGGAGATTTTAAATTGAGCGTTGAAAATGTTGTGACCCTCCCCTAGCGATGGGAATGAAATTTCCTGACCCTCCCCTTGGGCTTGGCCTAAAATACCAAAATACTCCCTTTTACACTGCCTATTTTTTCATGACCTTCCCCCATTTTCAAGGGCTCAAAAAGTCATGACCCTCCCCCATTTTCCACCCACCCCTCCCCCTGCTAAATAAATTAATAAATTAATAATTTCAAACATTTTAATATATTTTCTTGCCCAATAAATTCCCATTTTCGTTTCATTTACAATTTCTGTTTTTATTTCGTTCGCTTCAAAGCTACAGCAATTGCTGGACAATGGACGCAATGGAGTGACTGGCAGTCATGTTCCGCCACGTGTGGGGGAGGGAGACAGTATCGATTGCGCTATTGTTCCAATCCCTCACCGTCCAATGGTGGCAGATATTGTTATGGGAGATCTCGGAAGAGTCAAGTTTGTGCTTCCAGACCATGTTCAGGTAAATATTATTAAAAACTCTATTTATAGAACGAATGCAATAATGGCGTCCAATTTCAATTGCCATTGTTCTGGACTGACTAGCCTCTCATACAGGTGAAAATGCTTTTGTGTTTCCACATGAACACGAGGCTAGTCAGTTCAGAACAATGGCAATTGAAATTGGACGCCATTATTGCATTCGGTCTATTAATATGTGTTACCGTCGGTAAATAAAGTTAATTTCTATTCTATTCTATTTTAACATAAACCATCCAGTGGTCTATCGCAAATCCTGCAATCTGATTGGTTCGCTACTATAGTGGTCTATCAGCTCATAGACCCCGAGTATCTAGATGTAAACAAACAAATAGACTAAAAATGGCGGCTTCGTCGTCGCGTTTTGAGCCTTTGTCGACGAATTATTGTCTGTTGCTTGTTTCTGTCATTTTTACTGACCTACTGGATGGTTTATGCTTAAACATTACAACTCGTTCTCGTTTTCAATGAGGATAGTCAACTCGACGCTACGCTCCTCGTCGACTATTGCTTCATAGAAACCTCGAACTCGTAGTCTAATTGTTATATATTCTACACACGTACAAGACGTTTGGAAGAAGCTATCGAGGATTCCTACGGCAACAATGCTGCGAGTCAAGAACAATAACACATTTTTGAATGCGAAAAGTTTTCACTGATTTCCTTGAGGAGAAAGAATTATATCATTCTGACCCGCCATAGGAACCCTCTATAACATCTATAATATATCTATAACTCTTCCTCTCTGTTTGTAGTTCCAGTACCTCAAGAAAACTGTCGCAATCTCGATGGAGAAGTTATTTTCATAATGACGTCTGCACGCAATGTCGGAGCTTCGAATTTCCAGAAGCAGCGTGAGTTCGTGAAGAAAATGGCCGCTTCTTACGGTGTGTCCGACAAAGGCACAAGAGCTGGTATTATCACGTATGGCGACAACGCAGAAGTTCATGCCAAATTTGGAGAACATCCAGACCTTAGTAGTTTTAGCAGAGCAGTTGATGGCGTTGCTTACAACCCAGGGCAGACAAGAATCGACAAAGCGTTGCGAACTGCAGCGATAAAATTCTTCCCTTCGAGTGGTATGTGATCATTATGATTATTCTAGATATACTTTTCTCATTCTAGTTTGTCCGCCTTAAATTTCCACATTAGATCCTAAGAGTTCCTAAGGGTCACGGTGGGTTTGATTTGCAGTCATGTTTTTTTCAAAAACATTTTCTACGATACAAGATTACATTGTGGTTCAAGCAAATGCAAGGATAATTCACACAAAAAAATCATGTAGACTGAATACGAGCAATAAAACAATAGCCACAAACTATATATGGACTGTAATACCAAATGTGTGATAAAATATGAAATATATAAAACCGCATAGGGAATCATTATTTGACAATTGCTACGACGTCATATTGGATGATAGCGAATCAATAGATCTGTTTCGTATAAATTTGTTTAATTATTAATCAATACATTTGAGTATACAGCGATTTGCAAAAATTCTGTAAAAGCAATATATATCAATATATCAATATATCGGGTGCATTGTGGGTAATTTTCATCAATAAGCCCTCTAAAGTTCTAATTTTTCAACTTTTTTTTCACATACATACTACAAATGTTAATTGGGTTTAGATTCAGGTTTAATAATAGCTAAAATCAAAGAATTAGGATTATGCAAATTACTATATATCGATATATCGATATATTAGGATTTTACAGAATTTTTGCAAATCGCTGTATACACAATCAAATCAATCAATCGTTTATTTATCCACGTTAACGTCAAAGAGCAAAAACTCGTTCAAAATGTATTCCAAATATCGTTGTCCTGGCCGAAAGCAACAAGCAAGAAGTTGACGACAAAAAATGACTTTGGGAATCTCCTAATTAATTAATTTATCCATGGTACTTGAGAAGTTATCCCTACGAGCGTTGAATAGCAATCATTTGGAACTATTCGGCCATTTGAAAATGCATATTGTCAAAATGTCTACGGATGAATAAATGAATAAGGAGCAAATCCCAATGCCCTTTGCGGTCGTCAGCTTCTTGCTTGTTGCTTTCGGTCCGGACAACGATTTTTAGAATAGGTGCATTTTTTCATGTTCGAAGGTATGGTCTCCTTCAACGTCCCAAGGATAATCATTATACTGACGCATGGACGACAAACAAAAGACTATGACAGCATCCCACTATCACGAGCTGTAATACCGCTGAGGATCGCTAAAGTGAAAATCTTTGCTGTTGGGGTTGGATCTTCGGTAGACTCACGTGAACTTCAAGTCCTGGCAGAGGACAATCAAGATGTCTTCCGTGCTGGTGATTTTGATGAACTTTTAAGACAAAGTAACGACATAACACGAAGAACATGCTCAAGTTTCTTTCCAAGTAAGGAGGTTGTTCTTTCTCATTTGGAACGTCTTTCATCTCAAGAAAAAAGTTTAATCTTTCATATTTTGCTCTCTTCTTTGTTTGTTAATATGCTTTATTTGTTGTTGTTGTTGTTGTTGTTGTTGTTGTTGTTGTTGTTGTTGTTGTTGTTGTTGTTGTTGTTGTTGTTGTTGTTGTTGTTGTTGTTGTTGTTGTTGTTGTTGTTGAGTTGTCGTCTCTCATCGCTGTAGTGCCTGGTTCAATTCACGGACCGGGCGCTTAATATAAGTTGAGTTTGTCAGTTCGTTCTCTCCCTTGCTTCGATGGTTTTTCTCCAGGTACTCCGGTTTTCCTCCCTCAACAAAAACGAACTAGTGAGATGAGTGCTGGGTGTATAGAATATAGAATGTAGTAAGCAGTGAGTGTCAGAGTCGTGTTCCCACTAGTGAGATGAGTGTTGGGTGTATAGAATATAGAATGTAGTAAGAAGTGAGTGCGAGAGTCGTGTCCCCAATTAGCAGTACTGCTAAATACATTGACTCGTTAAAAAGTGATTTTTTTCTTCTTCAACTATTCGTTTTTCATCTCGTATTTCGTTTTTATTTTTTCATTCTACCTCTTTTAAAGTTGTTTTATTGTCCTTCTTCTTCTTGGTTTCTATTCTTTTTGTTCTAGATCTCTACTAGCGCTGAATCGTCTTGCATGATCTCTATTTCGCATATCTATTTCTGCGATTTTCTTCTCTTCATCTCCTGCTCTTCCTGCTGCTCTTCTTCCAAGTATCCTCTTTCCTCGCTCCACCTTGTCAACTTTTACACAACTTAAAAAACCAACAGCCAACTTTTGTACTTTTTTAGAACCTCGACCTCTTTGCTTGGGTATGACGGACCTCGCCTTCATCTTGGATTCCTCAGGAAGTGTTGGCGTTGTCAACTTCGAAAAACAACGCCAGTTTGTCAAGGCGATGAGCTCGTCTTTCACGGTCGGTTCATTGTCCACTCATGTCGGCGTCATAACGTATGGAAACTTTGGTTATGTTCATTTGCGCTTTACTGATTATTTCTCCATTGATGAGATCCGTCGAGCTGTTGCTAGAATCCCTTACACCCAAGGCCAGTCGCGCTTGGACATGGCACTGCAACTGGCAACTAACGATCTCTTTACAGTAAGTGGAGGTGCCAGATGGGACGTTCCCAAAGTCGCTGTAATCCTGACGGACGGAATACAGACAGCAGACTCCGTTTTGCGCAAAGCGTCCAAAGCCCTACGTCAAGCTGGTATCAAGATAATCGTGATTGGTGTTGGAGGTAGCGTTGATCCTAACAAACTACGGGTCATGGTCGAGTCGGATAGTGATATGGTGATTGTGAGCGATTATGAGAATCTCTTAACAAGAGCACACGAAATTGCACTGAGAACGTGTAATGATGTCAGAGGGCCATTTCCTGTGTCTGGGCCAACTCTCCCACCAGGTAATAATTAAGAAACTAGATAAAATTCGATACCATTTGTATTACAGTAATTTCTCGTTGAGGGGGCGGAGGGAGTTCTACAATCGTTAGCAAAATAGGTTGACACACTTTGAGAAATTGGGACACTTTTTTGAGCGCACGATTTTCGATTTTTCAACCCCTCTCCCCATTTCAATGTAGGTTGAGAACGATGTCGATCTATACTGCTCAACTTCTACTCAACATTATTGAAGTGGGGGAGGGGGTTTGGTAGTTGTAGTGGGGGAGGGGGTTTTGTAGTTCTATGAGAAATATTTCAGGCTCAGCGTCACATTTCTGAAATATAGGTATAAAAAAAACTATCTGTGTCAACTATTTTGCATAAGGTGTCTATTTTGGTGTCTATATCCAACCAAGTAAGGGTCAAGTTCGGTAAATTTAAAGTAAGGCCCGACCTATTCCTCAGCTTAAAAGAAGATATACAGTCAATGTCATTAACGTTGTCCAGCTAAAAAGAGATTAACACTACAATAAATGTCACGTGTCTCATCATATATTCGTTTTGCGCGCGTGGAATTTTTAATTTCAAAAGTAAACATCACCTCAGTGTGAGAACAGAATTTTAACAATGCCTGTTTTCACATGCAGAGGTGATTTATGCTTTTGAAATTAATATTTCACGCGCCAAACGAATATAGAATGATACACGTGACATTTATTGTAGTGTTTTTAAAATCTCTTTTTAGCTGGACAACGTTAATGACATTCACTGTATATGTGCTAATAATGAATGTTTTACAGGACAATCTTGTTCCAACACCATGGACTTAGCCTTCGCCTTGGACTCTTCATCGGAAATACGATTAGCTAAATACCAAAAGCAAAAACAATTCGTCAAAGACATTGCCACTCACGTAGGGTTTTCCCAATATGGTAGTCGCATTGGTGTACTGGTCTACGGAGACAACTCTATCATAGAAATAAGGTTGAATCACCACCCTGATGGAGCAGCGTTTGGACGAAAGGTTGACCGACTGCCATACTACAGCCAGAGAAGGAGAATCGACAAGGCGTTAGTCACTGGGGACCTCATATTCAAGTTTGTCTCTAGTACTGGAAATATCCGAAATCCCAAAGTTTTGGTCCTTATTGCTGCTGGAAGACGAACCCTGACAGCCACGTCTATTCCGTTATGGCAAGCTGTTCTGCCTTTGAAAAGGGAAGGTGTCAGGATTATTGCTATTGGTATCGGGAACGATAGAGTTCTGCAGAAGCAGCTACGAACCGTGGCGGACAGTAAATACGTCTTTATGATACCAAGCTATGATGTTTTATTGATGCAACTGCGAAACTTTAAAAGGATAATATGTGAAGGTAAGACGATGATAATGATGATGATGAATGATGATGATGAATGATGATGATGAGTGAAGATGATGAGCATACATGATGATCACGAGTATGATGATGATGATGATGAGATCGGTAGTGCTTGTATTAGAGCCCCAAATATTGGTCAAATTCATTTTTTAGCTTTTCTCACTGAAACCTTGGTAGAATTTCTTAATATTCGGTCCATCAGTAGAGTTCAGTAAAAGGAAGAATATTCAACTGTGTATTTTGGGATTGTCATGTCACGTGATCAGATTTTGTAGATTATGGCCAAAAATGGTTTTCTGGTAATGCACTGACGAGTTTCAATGGCGTATAACATTTATCACATTTAATGTATTTGTATCATTGTTCCTAACAATAATCCGTCTCATTTGGTTGACATATTTTTATTGGTAAGGCGATATTGCCTAAAACAGGTCACGTGACTACAAACCCATCTTAATATAGCCTTAACCACTCATTGAAACCATCCAATCGAAACGGAAGCTTTATTCGCATCCTGTGGCAAGCGATTTCCCATATCTAGTTTCAGCTTCTAGCTAACTATGAGCAGCGCGTTTTTTTGGTCAATTTTTCCCTTTATTGTGACGTCATTGATCATGTGATCGTGTAATTACGCATACTAATTTAATAAGGACATGCATTTTTTTCAACCCAAAAGTTTTTATCAAAAAGCGATACATATTTCCTGACTTACAATAGAAAACCTGAAATCCACGCGGGGGGTCTAATATAATGAATCTGGTCCAGCCTTAACATGCTTGGATCCAGGATCTGTGAAATGAAAAGATTCGTATACCGTAAACAGGCACTATGTACAGGGAGAGAAAGCGAATGGAGAATGAAAATTAAAGGGAACGGGAAGGGAACGGGAGAAGGGTGGTGCAAATTGAGGGGAAAGAGCCTGTTCATGACGCTAATTTCTCTTGTGAGATTTTGTACTGGATAATACGGAGTAAACTCTCGTTATGGCGGACAATACCAAGGTCTCACAATAACTGAGAAGATGCTGCCAGTTACATCAGCAAATGGTCAGATCTAACGTGGCTCGGAGGCTCGGATGATCACGTTACATGGCGGCCCCGTCTCTCCTATTACCCTATAACAAACCCTGTCAGTGATCACACTTGACTCGGCTTAACACGACTAACACACGCTAACGTACTGACTAAGCCGCGTGGCTGCAAAATTGCTCCTTAAATAACAGTCCGACATATGTAAAGATTTGTTTTCATTTGGCAGATATTTTAATATTTTAATATTATTTTCATATTTGTATTAAAATTTGTCTGAACAGTGCATATTTCCTTCAAGTTATTATTGACACCGGATGTGAATTAGGGAATCCGCTGACCACGTCTTTCATATTTTTTTAATACTTTCTTTCAGCGGGTGCACCAAGGCGAGGATAATCTACAATGTCAATTACAACACTAGAAAACAAGCAAGCCTAAAAATAGCTGTGAGAACCAGTAAAGGGCCAATTAGAGACTAAAGCTACATAACAAAATATCATATGAGAGTATAATAAATCCCAGTAAAAACTTGCAATGTATAAATGTATAGTGAATACGTCTACCACTGCTTTCTTGATCCCAAGGTAAAACCTAAGCTTCATTGTAAATTGAAGGGGAGTCGAATGATCTACGCAAAAAGTCAGAGTCTCGCAAAATATCGGTGAAATTTCGCGGGTCCCGAAGTCTCGTATTTTCGGAAAAAGCCGTGAAAAAGCGTCGGTGGGCTCGCAAAAATATACCGTGTCTCGGAGTCATGCAAAGTCCCGCCTTAACCATTCGACACCCCTGATTGACGGCGTAGGAGCGTTGTTGAAAGAAGTCCGGTCTTGTTTGCAAATTCAGAAGGCATATCATTTCTAAGAAGGTGCAACCCCAGAGAACAATGGGAGATACTATTTACCAAGTCTTTGTACCCACATTCGTTTCGACAAAAAAAAATCGGCCAACTCATTTTGAATGTCACTTGAATTTGCTTCACCGCAATGTTCTTGTTTAGTGCAAGAAGTTCATGAAGAACTAAATATGGCTGCAAACAGAAACCCCCATGATCCTTCAGGGTCGCACCTTCCACCCTTTTCGGGGGACTAACATAATTGAAATAGGTGTATATTGAGCATTTTTAAAGTCAACATACAAGCGTATCTTACTTCGAGAATGCCTCATATTAGATTTTATACACGGATGGCAAAATACCTATCTGTATCTATAAGATATCGCATTATTTTATCATTGCTTTATTCATGAAATGAGTATTCAATAAAGTCGTTTGCATTATTCAATTGTGAACGATTTAATGCATATAACCGCTTGTCTCTCAGTCTATCTAGTATTAGTATAAACAAACTAGTGGTCTATCACATATCCTGCAATCTGATTGGCTACGCTACTAGGGGTCTAATAGTGATAGTCCCCTAGTAGCGAATCACCATGGTAACCATTGTCGTGAACGGCGATGAAGCAAGATGGCGGACAAACCCGATAGTTGTTTTCTCGCTAAAAAGAGCTAAAATAGACCGAGAACTCAAGTGTATTAAGGCCTGACACAGGAGCCTAATTAGCATAAACACATTATTTTCTATAAACTAAATACCATTCATGCTTTGAAGCTAAAACTTCTCCAAAATGTTAAGATCCATGAATTTGTGAAAATTTAATCGCGATAATAGCAAATGAAGTGTCACGTGACAAATCACGTGGTCAAGCTGGTTGAAAAATTCAATCGAAAATGGGGTACGTAGAGACTTTTCTTAGAATACTAACTAATGTTTCATTAAATACCTTTGGTAGATATCTTTCTTTTACCGCCTTTTAATGGTGTCTACATATTTTCATTAAGGAGAAAATTAAAAATAATCAAATAACTGGATTGGTCACGTGACTTGTTTTATGAATTATCTCTATAACTAATGATTAAGGACAACGTTAAAAGGCGGATTTAGAAAGACCTTTCAAAACGTAACATTTAGACATGTGATCCATTATTCTTAGAAAAGTTTCTATGTACCCCATTTTGAGCTGAATTTTTTCGACATATGTGGCCATGTGATTTGTCACGTGACCCATCACATCCAATAAACCACATCAAATTTTCACACACTCATGGGACTAAACATTTTGGCGAAGTTCTATCTCCAAAGCATGAATAGTTTTCAGTAAATAGAAAATATTGATTTTTATGCTAATTAGGCCCATGTGTCAGGCCTTAATATACTTGAGAAACAAATCTCAAGAACAAGAAATGGAAAAAGCACATAAATATAGACATCTCATTGACAATTCAAGCAAGTTTTCTTTGGCTGACACTGCAGAAACTGAGCGAGAAACGATCGTTAAAGTTGAAGATTTTTCGAATTCGAAACAAATCTCAAGAACAAGAAATGGAAAAAGCACATAAATATAGACATCTCATTGACAATTCAAGCAAGTTTTCTTTGGCTGACACTGCAGAAACTGAGCGAGAAACGATCGTTAAAGTTGAAGATTTTTCGAATTCGGGCCGATTTTTCAACTTTAGCGAAGACAAAGTCAAAGGGAATACTGATAGCGATAAAGGTAATAAACGAAGGCTACACCACTCTTGACTCGTGTTTTGTTCATTTGTTATTTGATTTATGAAAGTTTTTCAACAAAAGAACCAACTTTTCTGGTTTAGTTTTCAATTTGTTGATGGTAAAACTAAACAGATCGATTAGTTCAGCCAAATGTGTACTTATGACTAGCATAAAATTCGTATTCTTCTTACCTATGCAAATTAAACAAGATATATTGGTATAAAATTAAGTATGCTAGTTTGTTTATACTAAAACAATTAGACAACTCGCCCTCGTTGTCTATGAGCTAAGATAGTCAACTCGGCAGGAGCCTCGTTGACTATCTGCTCATAGCCTGTCAGTCTGTCTGTCTGCATATTGATTATAGCCCATGCAATTGCAAAATCGTCAAAAATCGTCAAAAATTCACATTTTTCAAATTTTTTGCAAAATGTCAAAAATCGTCCAAAATGGTCAGTTTTGATGGGTTACAGGCCATGCAAAATGGTCAAAAATCGTCCAAAATGGCCATTATTTGCCATGCAAAATGGTCAAAAAACGTATAAATTGGCCATTTTTGATGGGTTTATTGGCCATGGAAAATGATCAAAAATCGTCCAAAATTAATGCCCAAAACGTACGTTAATAATTACAAAAATTAACTTTACCACGCAGGAATAAAACAGAAACTGAAAGAAAAATATAATTTAAAATAAACTTTACCGAAGATAAAAAAAAAATTAATAATTAAAAAAAATTTACCTTAGAAAAACAACAGAAACTGAAAGAAAATCAATAAAAAGAACTATAAAAAAACCCACATTATAACAAAAAATTAAAACAAATTTCGGTTCATCCGCGCTATCGGGTAGTACACAATCAGCGAAGTAGTCAAAGAGGGAGGGAACAGTCGTATCCTAGTCCTAAATGACTGCCCCTTACCACTTCAAGCTATCTGTACTTCCGATTGTTTTCGAGAGTAAATTTAGTAGTCTATCGTGTAGCGGTTATTGTCATGGAAATTTCTTGACTAACGTAGCCCTCTGGAAATACGCTGGACCACGACGCCAGTCACCCGGGGTTCGACTCTCGGTGCGGGCACCATTACATCTTTTTTTTTTCTTTTCTTTTTTTTCCTGGTTTTATTGATTGGTTGTACTTTTTCCGTTTCATAGAAAAAAGTTTATCACAGAAATAAATTTCAGTTGCAAACCCCACTAAAATATATTAATCACTCATTATATTTATGAAAGAGTATATCCCTCTTAATAATAATTAGTGCGATGAAACTTAATTATCTGCACAAAAATTAAAGAAATAGATTCAGTATTGATATAGTTGAATTTTGGATCATTTTCTAATGTTTTACCGTTTTTTCATGGGCTATTGTCCATCAAACATCGTCATTTTGGGCCATTTTAGAACATTTTGGATGGGCTATAGTCCATCGAAAATCGTCATTTTTTGGATCATTTTTGAGCATTTTGCATGGGTATATTGTCCATCAAACATCGTCATTTTGGGCCATTTTTGAGCATTTTGCATGGGCTAAAGTCCATCAAAAGTCGTCATTTTGGGTCATTTTTGAGCATTTTGGATGGGCTATAGTGCATCAAAAATCGTCATTTTGGACCATTTTAGAGCATTTTGGATTTGGGCTACAGTCGATCGATCATAAATCGTCATGTTTTGAATCATTTTTGAGCATTTTAGATCGATGGGCTATAGTCCATCAAAAATCATCAATTTGGATCATTTTCTAATGTTTTTCCCTTTCTTCATGGGCTATACCATCAAAAGTCGTCATTTTGGGTCATTTTGGGGCATTTTGTATATGGGCTATAGTCCATCGAAAATCGTTATTTTGGGCCATTTTTGAGCATTTTGCATGGGCTATATTCCATCGAAAATCGTCATTTTGGGTCATTTTTGAGCATTTTGCATGGGCAAAAATCCATCAAAAAGTCCATCAAAAATCGTCATTTTGGGACATTTTTGATTTCTGGTGATGATGATGAGATATGGGGGAACATAATTCCTTGCAATATAGATTTGTGAGCCCGCAGTAGCTACATCTTTAGACCAGCATGTCAACAACAAACATATCAGTTCAATTTTAAAACTGAGAGAATTGGGTCAAAACATCAATGAAAATCAATTTAAGGGCAAAGAAAAACAACGAGAAAAAGATAAATACGAAAAAAAAAAATTTGACGCCCGCATCGGCCGAGACTCGAACCCGCGCGCTACTTAGGATAATTTATGCAAAACGCTAAAAATCGACCATACACCCAGACTTAAATGCTGGGTCACCGTATGTTACGTATAGGACGAAGATTTCAGCCTCATCCGCGCTATCGGGTAGTACACAATCAGCGAAGTAGTCAAAGAGGGAGGGAACAGTCGTATCCTAGTCCTAAATGACTGCCCCTTACCACTTCAAGCTATCTGTACTTCCGATTGTTTTCGAGAGTAAATTTAGTAGTCTATCGTGTAACGGGTATTGTTATGGAAATTTCTTGACTAACGTAGCCCTCTGGAAATACGCTGGACCACGACGCCAGTCACCCGGGGTTCGACTCTCGGTGCGGGCACGATTACATCTTTTTTCTTCTTTTCTTTTTTTTTTCTGGTTTTATTTATTGGTTGTACATTTTCCGTTTCATAGAAAAAAGCTTATCACAGAAATATATTTCAGTTGCAAACCCCACTAAAATATATTAATCACTCATTATATTAATGAAAGAGTATATCCCTCTTAATAATAATTAGTGCGATGAAACTTATCTGCACAAAAATTAAAGAAATCAATTCAGTATTGATATAGTTGAATTTTGGATCATTTTCTAATGTTTTTTTTGTTTTTTCATGGGCTATTATTGTCCATCAAAAATCGTCATTTTGGGTCATTTTTGAGCATTTTGCATGGACAAAATCCATCAAAAAGTCCATCAAAAAGTCCATCAAAAATCGTCATTTTGGGACATTTTTGATTGCTGGTGATGATGATGAGATATGGGGGAACATAGTTCCTTGCAATATAGATTTGTGAGCCCGCAGTAGCTACATCTTTAGGCCAGCATGTCAACAACAAACATATCAGTTCAATTTTAAAACTGAGAGAATTGGGTCAAAACATCAAAGAAAATCAATTTAAGGGCAAAGAAAAACAACGAGAAAAAGATAAATACGAAAAAAAAATTTGACGCCCGCTTCGGCCGGGACTCGAACCCGCGCGTTACTTAGGATAATTTATGCAAAACGCTAAAAATCGACCATACACCCAGACTTAAATGCTGGGTCACCGTATGTTACGTATAGGACGAAGATTTCAGCCTCATCCGCGCTATCGGGTAGTACACAATCAGCGAAGTAGTCAAAGAGGGAGGGAACAGTCGTATCCTAGTCCTAAATGACTGCCCCTTACCACTTCAAGCTATCTGTACTTCCGATTGTTTTCGAGAGTAAATTTAGTAGTCTATCGTGTAACGGGTATTGTTATGGAAATTTCTTGACTAACGTAGCCCTCTGGAAATACGCTGGACCACGACGCCAGTCACCCGGGGTTCGACTCTCGGTGCGGGCACGATTACATCTTTTTTCTTCTTTTCTTTTTTTTTTCTGGTTTTATTTATTGGTTGTACATTTTCCGTTTCATAGAAAAAAGCTTATCACAGAAATATATTTCAGTTGCAAACCCCACTAAAATATATTAATCACTCATTATATTAATGAAAGAGTATATCCCTCTTAATAATAATTAGTGCGATGAAACTTATCTGCACAAAAATTAAAGAAATCAATTCAGTATTGATATAGTTGAATTTTGGATCATTTTCTAATTTTTTTTTTGTTTTTTCATGGGCTATTATTGTCCATCAAAAATCGTCATTTTGGGTCATTTTTGAGCATTTTGCATGGACAAAATCCATCAAAAAGTCCATCAAAAAGTCCATCATAAATCGTCATTTTGGGACATTTTTGATTGCTGGTGATGATGATGAGATATGGGGGAACATAGTTCCTTGCAATATAGATTTGTGAGCCCGCAGTAGCTACATCTTTAGGCCAGCATGTCAACAACAAACATATCAGTTCAATTTTAAAACTGAGAGAATTGGGTCAAAACATCAAAGAAAATCAATTTAAGGGCAAAGAAAAACAACGAGAAAAAGATAAATACGAAAAAAAATTTTGACGCCCGCTTCGGCCGGGACTCGAACCCGCGCGTTACTTAGGATAATTTATGCAAAACGCTAAAAATCGACCATACACCCAGACTTAAATGCTGGGTCACCGTATGTTACGTATAGGACGAAGATTTCAGCCTCATCCGCGCTATCGGGTAGTACACAATCAGCGAAGTAGTCAAAGAGGGAGGGAACAGTCGTATCCTAGTCCTAAATGACTGCCCCTTACCACTTCAAGCTATCTGTACTTCCGATTGTTTTCGAGAGTAAATTTAGTAGTCTATCGTGTAGCGGTTATTGTTATGGAAATTTATTGACTAACGTAGCCCTCTGGAAATACGCTGGACCACGACGCCAGTCACCCGGGGTTCGACTCTCGGTGCGGGCACGATTGCATCTTTTTTTTTTTTTCTTTTCTTTTTTATTCTGGTTTTATTGATTGGTTGTACTTTTTCCGTTTCATAGAAAAAAGTTTATCACAGAAATAAATTTCAGTTGCAAACCCCACTAAAATATATTAATCACTCATTATATTAATGAAAGAGTATATCCCTCTTAATAATAATTAGTGCGATGAAACTTATCTGCACAAAAATTAAAGAAATCAATTCAGTATTGATATAGTTGAATTTTGGATCATTTTCTAATGTTTTCCCGTTTTTTCATGGGCTATTGTCCATCAAACATCGTTATTTTGGGTCATTTTAGAACATTTTGGATGGGCTATAGGCCATCAAACATCGTCATTTTGGGTCATTTTTGAGCATTTTGCATGGGCTATTGTCCATCAAAAATCGTCATTTTGGGACATTTTTGAGCATTTTGCATGGGCTATATAGAGTGCATCAAAAATCGTCATTTTGGGTCATTTTTGAGCATTTTGCATGGCCTAGTCCATCAAAAATCGTTATTTTGGGCCATTTTTGAGCATTTTGCATGGACTCAGTATTCTAACGAAAATCGTCACTTTGGGCCATTTTTGAGCATTTTGCATTGCCTAGTCCATCAAAAATCGTCATTTTGGGCCATTTTTGAGCATTTTGCATGGGCTATATATAGTGCATCAAAAATCGTCATTTTTTGGATCATTTTTGAGCATTTTGCATGGGTATATTGTCCATCAAACATCGTCATTTTGGGCCATTTTTGAGCATTTTGCATGGGCTATAGTCCATCAAAAGTCGTCATTTTGGACCATTTTAGAGCATTTTGCATGGGCTATAGTCCATCAAAAGTCGTCATTTTGGGTCATTTTTGAGCATTTTGGATGGGCTATAGTGCATCAAAAATCGTCATTTTGGACCATTTTAGAGCATTTTGGATTTGGGCTACAGTCGATCGATCATAAATCGTCATGTTTTGAATCATTTTTGAGCATTTTAGATCGATGGGCTATAGTCCATCAAAAATCATCAATTTGGATCATTTTCTAATGTTTTTCCCTTTCTTCATGGGCTATACCATCAAAAGTCGTCATTTTGGGTCATTTTGGGGCATTTTGTATATGGGCTATAGTCCATCGAAAATCGTTATTTTGGGCCATTTTTGAGCATTTTGCATGGGCTATATTCCATCGAAAATCGTCATTTTGGGTCATTTTTGAGCATTTTGCATGGGCAAAAATCCATCAAAAAGTCCATCAAAAATCGTCATTTTGGGACATTTTTGATTGCTGGTGATGATGATGAGATATGGGGGAACATAGTTCCTTGCAATATAGATTTGTGAGCCCGCAGTAGCTACATCTTTAGACCAGCATGTCAACAACAAACATATCAGTTCAATTTTAAAACTGAGAGAATTGGGTCAAAACATCAAAGAAAATCAATTTAAAGCAAATTTATATCCACAATATAAATTATAGTTAATGACACAACCACATCCCGTTCTGTACATATAAGTTGAGTAGAGGCGAGAGATGAGCTCCCGATCACAGTCCCATGCACTGGTCACGCATCAGCTCATCTCAACCAATCAGATGCTCTCGTGCACGTGCCCGGTATATTCCAACCCACCATGGCTCTCACTGTCGTACGCTGTCTAGCACGTTGCCAGTCGCTGACAGCTTGGCTATGTTTACTTCAAAAGCTTATTTACCTCGCTATCACAGTCAAGTTCTTCGTCTAAAATCAAAGGAAAGAACAAAAACAATTCGGTCTTAAATCGTTTACAAGCAAGACGCCCAACGTCGAGTACTTTATAGTGGTATTGTAGATTTCTCACAAGTCTTTTCACAATGCCGTCAACCCGATCACAGCCGAGGGCAAAGTTTATTAATCTAGCCTGCGAGACAGAGCTACAGGATATCGACATGAATAACCTCTATGTTACACAGCTAAGGGAGTTATGTGTCAAGCACAAGATAACATCAACTGGCCTGCGAAACACTGATCTCTCGCCTCTCGGCTTCAATCTTTGACCAGTTCGGGGAATTCCCAACACGAGACACACATGACGGACCACATGGAAATCGAGGAAGCACAACTGCCACAAGTACAACGTTCCACGAGTTTCCCCATCCAGAACTCCAGCATTACCTTCACCGACGCCCAAGTTACACACATCAAGTCGTTAGTGTCAGCCACCATCCAAGTGTAACGAGAGGGATTCGTGGTAACTGTAGTTCGTTTAATCAGACAAAAGGCCTACAAATCATGGAAAATAATACAAAGATGAAGTGTAAGTTTACAATGCGGCTCACTCTGAGACCGAAAGACTTGTTGCCTAACTGAAGGAGTCGAGAGATTGTATGCCAAAATCATAAAATATACTTAAATAATGAAAGAAAAACTACTCTGGTTGAATAATTGCACTATTGTGAAAGTCTTACCCTGACAGGCTCAAACAGATGGTTTGTTTGGTGGTAATTGCTTAACGATTTCGATGACAAAACAACGCTTTAACTAGAACATAAAGGAATTCACATGGCGGTCGTTTCAGTGCGCATGTTCGTTGAAAACACAGGAAGCCCGCGTAGGAACACAGGAAGCCCGCGCTGAGGGTACTGACTGCACACCTCACATGCTTCCCTGCTGCGGTTGGCGACCTCGACAACTATGTATAATAACTTCAGTGTGGACCTAATGGGTCCAAAAAAATAATTAACGGTTCACTTTAAACTTGATTGTTCCTACTTAACATTTGCATAATAAGTAAATTAGACTGTGCAACAGTGTTCAGTATCTGTGGATCCAACATCATTGTTATCTTGTTCTCCTGAACCACGGGCATCGGTAGCCGATAAGGATTTGGATGCTGTCCTGCACCTTGACGAGTCGAGCGCCTAACTGGAGGACCGGCATCATCTCTGGTTTCAGTAACTGTTGGTTGTGGGTTTGTACTGTGGTGATCAGGGGAAGAGCAAGTTCCTGACTCTGATACAGGATCATCAGTGGTTGGCTCAGCTGTGCTTCTCTGCCTTTGTTCCTTAACTGCTGTTTCTTCATACGGTGGGTCTTGCTGATCATCCTGTGACATCACCTGTGAATCAAAATCAAATGTTCCGAGGGGCCCGCTGGGAGCACTCCTCTCCTGCGCATGATCCGGTAGCAGTTGTTCAAAGTTGTCCTCATCATCTTCACTATCAGGCTCGTCTGGAGTATTGGATAGGAATTCCATGTCTTTCTTTTCATCAATGACCTTCGTTGGTGTTCTTGGTGGAGTACATGTAACATCTTCCTCCTTGGATGACATTGGTGAATCCTGGAACTCTATATCCTTAGCAAGATATTTTGCATGAAGAATGTCCTTTCTATATACTGTCTTCCTGGATTCCTCTCCATCCAACGACTCTAAGACATAGGTGTTACCACTGTCTAATTGCTTAACTACTTTGTAGGGTGCTGCATCCCATACATCTTGCATCTCAGGAACACTCT
>JAUJYZ010001474.1:142351-187735 GCA_033675265.1 Actinostola sp. cb2023
GGAGGATTGGTTCTCTGCCGAAGAATAAGTAGTATGGTGAATAGCCAGTGGACGAATGTGGAGTGCAATTGTAAGCGTATATAAGTTCGGGAAGGAATTCTGGCCACTTGCGTTTACTCTTAGGTGCAAGAGTTCGTAAGCGATCATGCATGGTTCTGTTAAACCTCTCGCATTGGCCATTCCCCTCCGGATGGTATGGGGCTGTCCGGCTCTTCGTGATTCCATACACTGTGCAAAGCTCTTGTATTACTCTACTCTCAAAATTCCGTCCCTGGTCACTGTGGATCCTTTTAGGAACTCCAAAGCGTACAAACCATTCTTTGACCAATGTGCGTGCTACTGTGGTGGCTCGTTGGTCCTTAGTAGGGATAGCCTGGGTGAATTTCGTGAAGACATCCGTTAGAACTAGGACATTCTCAACTCCGCTGCTGCTCTTCTCCAGTATAGTGTAATCCATGGCTAAGATCTCTAAAGGTGTACTTGCTGTAAGGGAACCCATGGTAGGATGAAGTGTCTTCCCTGCTTTGGCTAGAGTGCACCGTTGACATTTTCGACAGTAGTCAGTAATTTCTCTCACCATTCCGGGCCAGTAACATCTGTTTCTTGCTACCGCTATTGTCTTCTCGGCTCCCTGATGTCCCAAATCATCATGAACCGAAGCCATCACTTTACTCCTCAGTGAGCCAGGAAGTAACAGCTGCTTAACCTCTTCACCATGTACACAAATGACACGATACAGAATGCCATCTTCCTCTGTAGTGCGCTTCCAGTCTCTTAACAGCCTACGTGCGAGTTTGGGTTCCTTCATCAGTTGTCTAAGGGTAGGAGGGTGCTTTAGTTTCCAGTAATGCCATAGTCGGCCCAATGCCTCGTCACCAAGCTGCATATTAGCTAAGTCTTCCTTGGGGATAGATGGAAATGTTGACGTAGCCTTGGGTGCTACACTTTGTGATCTCACTCGTGATTCCTGTACAAGGGGTTCGGCTGTCAACTCTTCAACAAACACTGTGATACATGGGGGCACCAAGGTTCCGACTTCTCGACTCTGTACCTGACCTCGTCCACTAGTGACTTCCTCTAGCCTAGCTGATATGGGCTCCTCACCATGGGATGTCTTCCTGCTGAGAGCATCTGCGTTGCCATTACTTCTGCCAGAGCGGTACTTTATGGTGAAATTAAACTGTGCGAGATCCGCTGCCCATCTCATCTCTGTGGCACCCAGCTTCGTGGTGGTCTGTAAGTAACTAAGAGGATTATTGTCAGTATACACGACAAAGTCTGACCCTATCAGTAAATCTCGGTACTTCTGAGCGACGGCCCAGTACAGTGCGAGAAGTTCTAGCTTCATACTCGAATAGTTCTGCATGTTGCGCTCACTAGGTCTAAGTCCTCTGCTAGCATAACTTAGCACAACAAGTCCATGCTCCTGTTCCTGCGATAGGACTGCACCCAAGCCATGAAAGCTTGCATCTGTCTCCAAGATGAACTTGCGAGTGAAGTCTGGAAATCCCAACACCGGTGCCGTTGTTAGCATTTGCTTCAGCTTATTGAAGGCGTCCTCACACGTAGAATCCCCATTTCTCCTTGACACTCCCTTCCACGTCAACAACTGGTTTCTTCCGACCTTTACGTCCTGTACTTTCTTGTCCTCGTAGGAGACACTGAAGAGGGTTGGCGATCTCTGCATACTTTGGGAGGAATCTTCTGTAATATCCAGACAATCCCAAGAAGCCTCGAAGTTCACGTAGTGTCTCTGGTCTTGACCATTCCATAACGGCACGCACCTTCTCAGGATCTGGGCTGGTCCCCTCACTTGTGACTATGTGACCCAGATAGCGAACCTTTTCACGAAAAAGCTGACACTTTTCGGGCTTTACTTTCAGATTAAGCTTAGACAGGCGAGACAGTACCATCTCCAGTCTTGACAATGTCTCCTCAAAGGTGCTTCCAAACACTAGGATATCGTCGAGGTAGACTAACAAGCTTTGGAAGTTAAGGTCTCCAAAGGCTTTGTCCATCAGGCGCATAAATGTGCTTGGAGCATTGCATAAACCAAACGGCATACGGGTGTACTCGTACAATCCACCTGTCCCAGTCCTGAAGGCGGTTTTTTCAATGTCAGACTCTCTCATTGGTAACTGGTTGAAGCCATGTGCAAGGTCCAGGCTGCAGAAATACTTTGCTCCCTTCAGGACGTCTAGTGCTTCATCAATGTGAGGCAAAGGATATGCATCTTTGTGAGTCTTGGCATTGAGAAGGCGGTAGTCTACACATAACCTAAGCTTACCATCTTTTTTTCTTACTAGGACGATGGGTGATGCATAAGGACTGGATGATTCTCTGATTATACCACGTTCTAAAGACTTCTGTATATAGTCTCTCACTTCTGTCCACTGTTGTGGCGGCACTCGTCTATGCGGGATTTTGATTGGGCGTTCATCGTTAGTTACTATTTGATGCTCTACCAGGTCACAAAATCCTATATCGTCCTCGTCCTTGCTAAAAGTGGTGCGGTAATCTGAAATAACTTCCTGAAGACGCTGATGTTGGGACCCTGTTAGGTCACCAATGTCCATCCTAGTTAGTATATCACTGACAAACACATTATGTGCCCCGACGTCATTAGACACAGCTTCGCGCACATACACATGGTTTTCGTTTACAGTTACAATTTCAACAGAGGGCTCTATATCTGCCACCGACAACATTGCAACTGGACTCTTAGGGTTGAGGTATACATCCTTGCTACTAAAGTTAGCCACCTGTATTGGTACCCTCCCATCGCGTCCAACTGTGACGACTGCTGCACCCACGGCCACTCCACTCGGTAACTCAACCAAGTTAGCTTCGATCCTCTCAACTAGTGCATTATATGGGGAACCTGTCGCTGGCTTTACAGATCCTTCTAAGACTCTAATGGAGCGTGCAGGGACTAGGGTTGGGCCCAATCCCACTAGGCGTACTTGTCCACCCACGTTGGGAGTTGATGCAATGTTCTCTTGGCTACATACGGGTATCTTATACATTTGTAGTGCATGAAGAAGTGCGGCTTCGCTTCTAGTAACTGATTTAGACAAGGGTTCTATAAAGTTCTCACCATACTTTGACACTAAACACTTTTGCATATCTCTTAGTACGTTGGATCCAAGAACACCTGGCACTCTACTTTTACGAGCTTGAATTGGGGTAGAAACTGGGTCTTTAACAATCAAAAATCCCAAGCCTTTAAACATGTGAGAAAGAGCAAATAGCTGGAGTTCTACATAACCAATGTAGGGGATCTCAAGGCCCTGTGATGCTGAGATTGTCATGTAAGATGTCACATCAACCACTTCTCTTCCTGGAGCTAAGTGTTCCTTATAGAAGCTTTCTGTCACCGTCGACACTTCTGCACCAGTGTCAATCAGACATCTGACATCAACATCTCCAACCCTCACCCTCACCTCTGGACAGTTCCCTATAGCATTTGCAATAACAGAGCCTCCAATTATATGCTCACCCACTGCACGGCTCATTGCAGTGGGCTCAACTTGTTTAACTCATCTTTACCCTGGGCTTTGGGGGTAGCTATGGGCCCATAAGGATCAGTGTTCCTAGGACAATTCCTCTTTAAGTGCTGCGGGGAATCACATAGCCAGCATAAACGGGTCCTACCACCCTGGGGTGTACTTCTAGTATTCAATGCTGTAAGGAGGGACTCTATCTGTTTCTGTTGGGCTATCAACTGTTGACCCTGTTGCTTTAACACATTACGAATATCCTGATCTGCAGAAACTTCATTAATGACAACTTCCTGTTTGACCTTGGAGGTTTTAAAGTTATCTTGGCTTCTCATCAACTTCATAACTCGATCGCGGGCATCGAAAAAGGGGAGTTCTGGGTGTTCAGAATTTAACCTTCTCATTTCGGTGCGTATGTTATCCTCACACACTGCCTCAGCTAGGCGAGTTTTCAATTGTGAATCTCTACCCGCCTTGAATGAACTGTCAAGCTGAACGATGCGATCAAACAACTTAACTAATTCAAGTGAACATGTGACAAGATCATCCCCTTCTCCTTGCCGGTATGCAAAAAACAGTTGTTGAAGATGTGGGAGGCTATCCCCATCTCCAAAAACACGCAGTAGCACCATAAAAATATTCTCAGGGTCTCCCTTAACCTCCTCTCCCCTTCCAAGCACCTCGCGTCTTGCTCTACCAGCTAAATGCTCAACTAGGTATGCGGCTTGTTCCTTCGATGCCAGACCCCTACTGGCACAGGCAGCTCTAGCATCGTCAATCCACTCCTCGACAGACAGGTCTGATGCTCGTTCAGGTTTTCCCCTGAACCTTTCAAGCTTATGCGAGGGAGAAACATAAATAACACGCTCTTTAACTTCGCTGACCTTCTTTTCGTCAGGCTTATTTTCTCTCAACATCTTTTTTATCTCTCTCTCCGCTTCGTGAGCATTCTTTTCAGCCGTCTCCACAAGTCCCTGCTGTCCAGCTATAATCGACTTCAGCTTTCCTATCTCTCGTTTCGCTTCTTCTAATTGCAATAAGGTAGCCATCTCGATAACTGACTGTCTTCACTTCAGCGAAATTATCACCTACCGTCACTCGTCAGCCGTCAGGGCCATTGAAACGCCTGCTCGCGACGCCACATGTAACGAGAGGGATTCGTGGTAACTGTAGTTCGTTTAATCAGACAAAAGGCCTACAAATCATGGAAAATAATACAAAGATGAAGTGTAAGTTTACAATGCGGCTCACTCTGAGACCGAAAGACTTGTTGCCTAACTGAAGGAGTCGAGAGATTGTATGCCAAAATCATAAAATATACTTAAATAATGAAAGAAAAACTACTCTGGTTGAATAATTGCACTATTGTGAAAGTCTTACCCTGACAGGCTCAAACAGATGGTTTGTTTGGTGGTAATTGCTTAACGATTTCGATGACAAAACAACGCTTTAACTAGAACATAAAGGAATTCACATGGCGGTCGTTTCAGTGCGCATGTTCGTTGAAAACACAGGAAGCCCGCGTAGGAACACAGGAAGCCCGCGCTGAGGGTACTGACTGCACACCTCACACTAGCCTGGCGTGACACGCCATGAACCCCACCATGCGTCTTTTAATCAATTCACTGATTCACCAGAAATCTGCTCTGTTTTTTTTTTTATAGAAGTAAGAACACTAATCAAAATGTGGTGCTCGTGTTTTGCAAATTAACTGAATTTGCCGCAGGTTGGCGTTGATTTATTTATGTAATAGACCTCTTTAGAGTGTATTCAGATCATGTGATGTAAACATGATATTCTCTGGAGAATTGTTCCTTTATATTTCTGAAATTTATTCGTTCATATTGAAAGGACTAATTCTCCAGAGAACACCATGTTTACATCACATATTCTGAAATGGGCAATTTACATACGAAGCTAAAGAGGTCTATTGACTGATTGATTGATTGATTTTCATGCCTTTATTTTGTATTACTTTTAGTACTGATCATCTTTGAATTCATCATCTTTTCATCTGCCAACAGTAAGTAGACTAAGTACTAGTTGACGTGAGCCAGAAACTAAACCAGAATATTCGCTGCACTGTAACCACAATCCTTTGCAAACTACACCAGAATATTCGCTACACTGTAACCACAATCCTTTGCAAACTACACCAGAATATTCGCTACACTGTAACCACAATCCTTTGCAAACTACACCAGAATATTCGCTGCACCAGAATATTCGCTGCACTGAGTAACCACAATCCTTTGCAAACTACACCAGAATATTCGCTGCACTGTAACCACAATCCTTTGCAAACTACACCAGAATATTCGCTGCACTGTAACCACAATCCTTTGCAAACTACACCAGAATATTCGCTGCACTGTAACCACAATCCTTTGCAAACTACACCAGAATATTCGCTACACTGTAACCACAATCCTTTGCAAACTACACCAGAATATTCGCTACACTGTAACCACAATCCTATGCAAACTACACCAGAATATTCGCTGCACTGTAACCACAATCCTTTGCAAACTACACCAGAACATTCGCTGCACTGTAACCACAATCCTTTGCAAACTACACCAGAACATTCGCTGCACTGTAACCACAATCCTTTGCAAACTACACCAGAACATTCGCTGCACTGTAACCACAATCCTTTGCAAACTACACCAGAACATTCGCTGCACTTTAACCACAATCCTTTGCAAACTACACCAGAATATTCGCTACACTGTAACCACAATCCTTTGCAAACTACACCAGAATATTCGCTGCACTGTAACCACAATCCTTTGCAAACTACACCAGAACATTCGCTGCACTGTAACCACAATCCTTTGCAAACTACACCAGAACATTCGCTGCACTGTAACCACAATCCTTTGCAAACTACACCAGAACATTCGCTGCACTGTAACCACAATCCTTTGCAAACTACACCAGAATATTCGCTACACTGTAACCACAATCCTTTGCAAACTACACCAGAATATTCGCTACACTGTAACCACAATCCTATGCAAACTACACCAGAATATTCGCTACACTGTAACCACAATCCTTTGCAAACTACACCAGAATATTCGCTACACTGTAACCACAATCCTTTGCAGAAAACTACACCAGAATATTCGCTGCACCAGAATATTCGCTGCACTGAGTAACCACAATCCTTTGCAAACTACACCAGAATATTCGCTGCACTGTAACCACAATCCTTTGCAAACTACACCAGAATATTCGCTGCACTGTAACCACAATCCTTTGCAAACTACACCAGAATATTCGCTGCACTGTAACCACAATCCTTTGCAAACTACACCAGAATATTCGCTACACTGTAACCACAATCCTTTGCAAACTACACCAGAATATTCGCTACACTGTAACCACAATCCTATGCAAACTACACCAGAATATTCGCTGCACTGTAACCACAATCCTTTGCAAACTACACCAGAACATTCGCTGCACTGTAACCACAATCCTTTGCAAACTACACCAGAACATTCGCTGCACTGTAACCACAATCCTTTGCAAACTACACCAGAACATTCGCTGCACTGTAACCACAATCCTTTGCAAACTACACCAGAACATTCGCTGCACTTTAACCACAATCCTTTGCAAACTACACCAGAATATTCGCTACACTGTAACCACAATCCTTTGCAAACTACACCAGAATATTCGCTGCACTGTAACCACAATCCTTTGCAAACTACACCAGAACATTCGCTGCACTGTAACCACAATCCTTTGCAAACTACACCAGAACATTCGCTGCACTGTAACCACAATCCTTTGCAAACTACACCAGAACATTCGCTGCACTGTAACCACAATCCTTTGCAAACTACACCAGAATATTCGCTACACTGTAACCACAATCCTTTGCAAACTACACCAGAATATTCGCTACACTGTAACCACAATCCTATGCAAACTACACCAGAATATTCGCTACACTGTAACCACAATCCTTTGCAAACTACACCAGAATATTCGCTACACTGTAACAACAATCCTTTGCAAACTACACCAGAATATTCGCTGCACTGTAACCACAATCCTTTGCAAACTACACCAGAATATTCGCTGCACTGTAACCACAATCCTTTGCAAACTACACCAGAATATTCGCTACACTGTAACCACAATCCTTTGCAAACTACACCAGAATATTCGCTGCACCAGAATATTCGCTGCACTGAGTAACCACAATCCTTTGCAAACTACACCAGAATATTCGCTGCACTGTAACCACAATCCTTTGCAAACTACACCAGAATATTCGCTGCACTGTAACCACAATCCTTTGCAAACTACACCAGAATATTCGCTGCACTGTAACCACAATCCTTTGCAAACTACACCAGAATATTCGCTGCACTGTAACCACAATCCTTTGCAAACTACACCAGAATATTCGCTACACTGTAACCACAATCCTTTGCAAACTACACCAGAATATTCGCTGCACTGTAACCACAATCCTTTGCAAACTACACCAGAATATTCGCTACACTGTAACCACAATCCTTTGCAAACTACACCAGAATATTCGCTACACTGTAACAACAATCCTTTGCAAACTACACCAGAATATTCGCTGCACTGTAACCACAATCCTTTGCAAACTACACCAGAATATTCGCTGCACTGTAACCACAATCCTTTGCAAACTACACCAGAATATATGCTACACTGTAACCACAATCCTTTGCAAACTACACCAGAATATTCGCTGCACTGTAACCACAATCCTTTGCAAACTACACCAGAATATTCGCTACACTGTAACCACAATCCTTTGCAAACTACACCAGAATATTCGCTACACAGTAACAACAATCCTTTGCAAACTACACCAGAATATTCGCTGCACTGTAACCACAATCCTTTGCAAACTACACCAGAATATTCGCTGCACTGTAACCACAATCCTTTGCAAACTACACCAGAATATTCGCTACACTGTAACCACAATCCTTTGCAAACTACACCAGAATATTCGCTGCACCAGAATATTCGCTGCACTGAGTAACCACAATCCTTTGCAAACTACACCAGAATATTCGCTGCACTGTAACCACAATCCTTTGCAAACTACACCAGAATATTCGCTGCACTGTAACCACAATCCTTTGCAAACTACCAGAATATTCGCTGCACTGTAACCACAATCCTTTGCAAACTACACCAGAATATTCGCTACACTGTAACCACAATCCTTTGCAAACTACACCAGAATATTCGCTACACTGTAACCACAATCCTATGCAAACTACACCAGAATATTCGCTGCACTGTAACCACAATCCTTTGCAAACTACACCAGAACATTCGCTGCACTGTAACCACAATCCTTTGCAAACTACACCAGAACATTCGCTGCACTGTAACCACAATCCTTTGCAAACTACACCAGAACATTCGCTGCACTGTAACCAAAATCCTTTGCAAACTACACCAGAACATTCGCTGCACTTTAACCACAATCCTTTGCAAACTACACCAGAATATTCGCTACACTGTAACCACAATCCTTTGCAAACTACACCAGAATATTCGCTGCACTGTAACCATAATCCTTTGCAAACTACACCAGAACATTCGCTGCACTGTAACCACAATCCTTTGCAAACTACACCAGAACATTCGCTGCACTGTAACCACAATCCTTTGCAAACTACACCAGAACATTCGCTGCACTGTAACCACAATCCTTTGCAAACTACACCAGAATATTCGCTACACTGTAACCACAATCCTTTGCAAACTACACCAGAATATTCGCTACACTGTAACCACAATCCTATGCAAACTACACCAGAATATTCGCTACACTGTAACCACAATCCTTTGCAAACTACACCAGAATATTCGCTACACTGTAACAACAATCCTTTGCAAACTACACCAGAATATTCGCTGCACTGTAACCACAATCCTTTGCAAACTACACCAGAATATTCGCTGCACTGTAACCACAATCCTTTGCAAACTACACCAGAATATTCGCTACACTGTAACCACAATCCTTTGCAAACTACACCAGAATATTCGCTACACAGTAACAACAATCCTTTGCAAACTACACCAGAATATTCGCTGCACTGTAACCACAATCCTTTGCAAACTACACCAGAATATTCGCTGCACTGTAACCACAATCCTTTGCAAACTACACCAGAATATTCGCTACACTGTAACCACAATCCTTTGCAAACTACACCAGAATATTCGCTGCACCAGAATATTCGCTGCACTGAGTAACCACAATCCTTTGCAAACTACACCAGAATATTCGCTGCACTGTAACCACAATCCTTTGCAAACTACACCAGAATATTCGCTGCACTGTAACCACAATCCTTTGCAAACTACACCAGAATATTCGCTGCACTGTAACCACAATCCTTTGCAAACTACACCAGAATATTCGCTACACTGTAACCACAATCCTTTGCAAACTACACCAGAATATTCGCTACACTGTAACCACAATCCTATGCAAACTACACCAGAATATTCGCTGCACTGTAACCACAATCCTTTGCAAACTACACCAGAACATTCGCTGCACTGTAACCACAATCCTTTGCAAACTACACCAGAACATTCGCTGCACTGTAACCACAATCCTTTGCAAACTACACCAGAACATTCGCTGCACTGTAACCACAATCCTTTGCAAACTACACCAGAATATTCGCTGCACTTTAACCACAATCCTTTGCAAACTACACCAGAATATTCGCTACACTGTAACCACAATCCTTTGCAAACTACACCAGAATATTCGCTGCACTGTAACCACAATCCTTTGCAAACTACACCAGAACATTCGCTGCACTGTAACCACAATCCTTTGCAAACTACACCAGAACATTCGCTGCACTGTAACCACAATCCTTTGCAAACTACACCAGAACATTCGCTGCACTGTAACCACAATCCTTTGCAAACTACACCAGAACATTCGCTGAACCAGAATATTCGCTGCACTGAGTAACCACAATCCTTTGCAAACTACACCAGAATATTCGCTGCACTGTAACCACAATCCTTTGCAAACTACACCAGAATATTCGCTACACTGTAACCACAATCCTTTGCAAACTACACCAGAATAATCGCTACACTGTAACCACAATCCTTTGCAAACTACACCAGAACATTCGCTGCACTTTAACCACAATCCTTTGCAAACTACACCAGAATATTCGCTGCACCAGAATATTCGCTGCACTGAGTAACCACAATCCTTTGCAAACTACACCAGAATATTCGCTGCACCAGAATATTCGCTGCACTGAGTAACCACAATCCTTTGCAAACTACACCAGAATATTCGCTGCACTGTAACCACAATCCTTTGCAAACTACACCAGAATATTCGCTGCACTGTAACCACAATCCTTTGCAAACTACACCAGAATATTCGCTACACTGTAAACCACAATCCTTTGCAAACTACACCAGAATATTCGCTGCACTGTAACCACAATCCTTTGCAAACTACACCAGAATATTCGCTACACTTTAACCACAATCCTTTGCAAACTACACCAGAATATTCGCTACACTGTAACAACAATCCTTTGCAAACTACACCAGAATATTCGCTGCACTGTAACCACAATCCTTTGCAAACTACACCAGAATATTCGCTGCACTGTAACCACAATCCTTTGCAAACTACACCAGAATATTCGCTACACTGTAACCACAATCCTTTGCAAACTACACCAGAATATTCGCTGCACTGTAACCACAATCCTTTGCAAACTACACCAGAATATTCGCTACACTGTAACCACAATCCTTTGCAAACTACACCAGAATATTCGCTACACTGTAACAACAATCCTTTGCAAACTACACCAGAATATTCGTTGCACTGTAACCACAATCCTTTGCAAACTACACCAGAATATTCGCTGCACTGTAACCACAATCCTTTGCAAACTACACCAGAATATTCGCTACACTGTAACCACAATCCTTTGCAAACTACACCAGAATATTCGCTACACTGTAACCACAATCCTTTGCAAACTACACCAGAATATTCGCTGCACTGTAACCACAATCCTTTGCAAACTACACCAGAATATTCGCTGCACTGTAACCACAATCCTTTGCAAACTACACCAGAACATTCGCTGCACTGTAACCACAATCCTTTGCAAACTACACCAGAATATTCGCTACACTGTAACCACAATCCTTTGCAAACTACACCAGAATATTCGCTGCACTGTAACCACAATCCTTTGCAAACTACACCAGAATATTCGCTGCACTGTAACCACAATCCTTTGCAAACTACACCAGAATATTCGCTGCACTCTAACCACAATCCTTTGCAAACTACACCAGAATATTCGCTGCACTGTAACCACAATCCTTTGCAAACTACACCAGAACATTCGCTGCACTGTACCCACAATCCTTTGCAAACTACACCAGAACATTCGCTGCACTGTAACCACAATCCTTTGCAAACTACACCAGAATATTCGCTGCACTGTAACCACAATCCTTTGCAAACTACACCAGAATATTCGCTACACTGTAACCACAATCCTTTGCATACTACACCAGAATAATCGCTACACTGTAACCACAATCCTTTGCAAACTACACCAGAATATTCGCTGCACTGTAACCACAATCCTTTGCAAACTACACCAGAACATTCGCTGCACTGTAACCACAATCCTTTGCAAACTACACCAGAACATTCGCTGCACTGTAACCACAATCCTTTGCAAACTACACCAGAACATTCGCTGCACTGTAACCACAATCCTTTGCAAACTACACCAGAACATTCGCTGCACTTTAACCACAATACTTTGCAAACTACACCAGAATATTCGCTGCACCAGAATATTCGCTGCACTGAGTAACCGCAATCCTTTGCAAACTACACCAGAATATTCGCTGCACTGTAACCACAATCCTTTGCAAACTACACCAGAATATTCGCTGCACTGTAACCACAATCCTTTGCAAACTACACCAGAATATTCGCTGCACTGTAACCACAATCCTTTGCAAACTACACCAGAATATTCGCTACACTGTAACCACAATCCTTTGCAAACTACACCAGAATATTCGCTACACTGTAACCACAATCCTTTGCAAACTACACCAGAATATTCGCTGCACTGTAACCACAATCCTTTGCAAACTACACCAGAACATTCGCTGCACTGTAACGACAATCCTTTGCAAACTACACCAGAACATTCGCTGCACTGTAACCACAATCCTTTGCAAACTACACCAGAACATTCGCTGCACTGTAACCACAATCCTTTGCAAACTACACCAGAACATTCGCTGCACTTTAACCACAATCCTTTGCAAACTACACCAGAATATTCGCTGCACCAGAATATTCGCTGCACTGAGTAACCACAATCCTTTGCAAACTACACCAGAATATTCGCTGCACTGTAACCACAATCCTTTGCAAACTACACCAGAATATTCGCTGCACTGTAACCACAATCCTTTGCAAACTACACCAGAATATTCGCTGCACTGTAACCACAATCCTTTGCAAACTACACCAGAATATTCGCTACACTGTAACCACAATCCTTTGCAAACTACACCAGAATATTCGCTACACTGTAACCACAATCCTTTGCAAACTACACCAGAATATTCGCTGCACTGTAACCACAATCCTTTGCAAACTACACCAGAACATTCGGTGCACTGTAACGACAATCCTTTGGAAACTACACCAGAACATTCGCTGCACTGTAACCACAATCCTTTGCAAACTACACCAGAACATTCGCTGCACTGTAACCACAATCCTTTGCAAACTACACCAGAACATTCGCTGCACTTTAACCACAATCCTTTGCAAACTACACCAGAATATTCGCTGCACCAGAATATTCGCTGCACTGAGTAACCACAATCTTTTGCAAACCACACCAGAATATTCGCTGCACTGTAACCACAATCCTTTGCAAACTACACCAGAATATTCGCTGCACCAGAATATTCGCTGCACTGAGTAACCACAATCCTTTGCAAACTACACCAGAATATTCGCTGCACTGTAACCACAATCCTTTGCAAACTGCCATAGACGAACCTTGAAATCACCACGCGCGGTGAAAATCGCCCGTGTAGCCACCCTTGCACAGGCGACGCACAGCTGAAAAAATCGCAACAAAAAAAAAGCTGCAAGAAATTAAATGAGTTGAACTTTTCGTGACAAAGGTGCCGAGCCACTCTTCTCTTTCTCGCTCGTGTAGCCACTCTGCAACTTTTTCCTTGCACTTGCGACGCAACATAACTTATCTAGCAAATAAAGTGCAAGAACGAAATCGAGGCTTTGGTTTTTCAAAATGGCGGCCATTATCGCCAGCATTTGGCGCCAGTATTTATCGCTCGTGTAGCCACCACCGCGCGTTGGTGATTTCAAAAAATCGCGTCGCCTGTGCAAGCAGAAAATCGCTCGTGTAGCCGCGGCGAGAGGACTAATCACGTGACCTCAGGTTTATTCTATTTCTAACTTTTTCCAATGTGTATGCTTTTCCAATGTGTATGCACAGCAGTAAAATGCCATACATTTCTTAGTTTAATTTTGTTCTTATCTTACAGACTGCAGTAGCCCATCAAATCTGACAGCGGAAACAGGTCTTGCGAAGTATCTGACCAGCCCGAACTTAAGCTTCCTCAGTAGCATGTACCCTGAATTATTAAATAGTAGTATGGACAGGGAATCACTGAACTGCAGCAAATGGCGCATTGCTGCCCCCGCGGGATACCTCGTGCAGTTGATATTCACGGAATTTTATACTTTTAAATGGCCGTGGTACTGGAGATCCTGTAACTACTCCAATACGCTGAATATTTACGACTCACAGTGAGTTCGTGAACCAGCTGATGTAGTGTCTAGTGGCAGATATCTCTATCTGGCATTTTCGACCATTGAAATTCTTTCGAATTGAGTATAGCGCTGTAAAGAAACCTGATAAGAACCTCTATTAACCGACCATGAACCTCTATTAACCGACCATGAACCTCTAATAACCGACCATGGACCTCTATTAACCGACTATGAACCCCTATTAACTGACCATGAACCTCTATTAACCGACCATGAACCCCTATTAACTGACCATGAACCTCTATTAACCGACTATGAACCCTATTAACTGACTATGAACCCCTATTAACCGACTATGAACCTATATTAACTGACCATGAACCTATATTAACCGACCATGAACCTCTATTAACTGACCATGAACCTCTATTAACCGACCATGAACCTTTATTAACCGACTATGTACCTCTATTAACCGACTATGAACCGACTATGAACTTCTATGAACCGACTATGAACCTCTATTAACCGACTATGGACCTCTATTAACCGACTATGAACATCTATTAACCGACTATGAACATCTATTAACCGACCATGAACCTCTATTAACCGACTATGAACCTCTATTAACCGACTGTGAACCTCTATTAACCGACCATGAACCTCTATTAACCGACTATGAACCTCTATTAACCAACTATGAACCTCTATTAACCGACTATGAACCTCTAATAACCAACTATGAACCTCTATTAACCGACCATGAACCTTTATTAACCGACTATGAACCTCTATTAACCGACTATGAACCTCTAATAACCGACCATGAACCTCTATTAACCGACTATGAACCCCTATTAACTGACCATGAACCTCTATTAACCGACCATAAACCTCTATTAACCGACCATGAACCTCTATTAACTGACCTATTAAAACCATGAAACCCCTATGAACCTCTATTAACCGACCACGAACCTTTATTAACCGACTATGAACCGACTATAAACATCTATGATCCGACTATGAACCTCTATTACCGACTATGGACCTCTATTAACCGACTATGAACATTTATTAACCGACTATGAACCCCTATTAACCGACTATGAACCTATATTAACTGACCATGAACCTATATTAACCGACCACTCTATTAACTGACCATGAACCTCTATTAACCGAGCATGAACCTTTATTAACCGACTATGTACCTCTATTAACCGACTATGAACTGACTATGAACATCTATGAACCGACTATGAACCTCTATTAACCGACTATGGACCTCTATTAACCGACTATGAACATCTATTAACCGACTATGAACATTTATTAACCGACCATGAACCTCTATTAACCGACTATGAACATCTATTAACCGACTATGAACATCTATTAACCGACCATGAACCTCTATTAACCGACTATGAACCTCTATTAACCAACTATGAACCTCTATTAATCGACCATGAACCTTTATTAACCGACTATGAACCTCTATTAACAGACTATGAACCTCTATTAACCGACTATGAACCTCTAATAACCGACCATGAACCTCTATTAACCGACTATGAACCCCTATTAACTGACCATGAACCTCTATTAACCGACCATGAACCTCTATTAACCGACCATGAACCTCTATTAACTGACCATGAACCTCTATTAACCGACCACGAACCTTTATTAACCGACTATGTACCTCTATTAACCGACTATGAGCCGACTATGAACATCTATGAACCGACTATGAACCTCTATTAACCGACTATGAACATCTATGAACCGACTATGAACCTCTATTAACCGACTATGAACCTCTATTAACTGACCATGAACCTCTATTAACCGACCACGAACCTTTATTAACCGACTATGTACCTCTATTAACCGACTATGAGCCGACTATGAACATCTATGAACCGACTATGAACCTCTATTAACCGACTATGAACATCTATTAACCGACCATGAACCTCCATGAATGACAATTTTTATCAAGATGGATATTTATTTGGATATAGTTAGATTCATTTGTATCGATTGAGCGTGCTAACACTGAGCGTCTTCTGTCAAGTAGTACAGCGGTGTCTACCAACTCGATATTTTCTTTTCAGCTGAAGACTTCACAGTCTGTTCACCATTTAACTCCAAGAGCACTAACAACAACATCGATGTAAAATCATCTAGTAGCTCTCAATTCATCCAAAGCCCCTTGTACCCCAATAAATACCCCAGCCCAGCAACATGGTATGTACTTGGCACATTACTGCGTCATCCAATACAAAGAGAATTCGACTGACTCTTACGTTCATTAACATTGGCTATCCTTATAGTTCGTGTCCCGATCGTTCTGATCCTGATACATTAGCTATACACGATGGGTTCAATTCAAGCGGCTCGTTACTGAAAGAAGTAGCATGCGACAGCGTCGGAGACAAGTCTATATATTCAGCGGTGACATCGACAGGTCGGCACATGTGGGTTCAATTTAAGACCAACAACGACAACTATTTTTATGATATGAGTAGGATATATTTAGCAGGATTTCAAGCTAAATATATTGAGTTCAGCTCAGCCGATACGCTCGTTCAAGGTAAGAAAACTTTAAAAAGAATTACTAAAAAAAACTTAACAAATTATTATGATTAATACACAGAAAAAAAACATGGCGGCTCAGTAATTTTAACCAGTAATCCTTTGCGCGCATAAACTACTATACCTCGTAGAAACTTAGAAAAGAAGGCAATAATATATGGTACAGAACAAGATGGCGGCTCAGTAATTTTACCCAGTAATCCTTTGCGTGCATAAACTACTATACCTCGTAGAAACTTAGAAAACAAGGCAATAATATATGGTACAGAACAAGATGGCGGCTCAGTAATTTTACCCAGTAATCCTTTGCGCGCTTAAACTACTATAACTCGTAGCTAGAATCTTAGAAAAGAAGACTATAATATAACAGAACAAGATGGCGGATCAGTAATTTTAACCAGGAATCCTTTGCGCGCTTAAACTACTATAACTCGTAGCTAGAATCTTAGAAAAGAAGACTATAATATAATAGAACAAGATGGCGGATCAGTAATTTTAACCAGGAATCCTTTGCGCGCTTAAACCACTTTTGCTCGTAGAAACTTAGAAAAGAAGGCAATAATATATAGTACAGAACAAGATGGCGGATCAGTAATTTTACCCAGTAATCCTTTGCGCGCATAAACTACTATACCTCGTAGAAACTTAGAAAAGAAGGCAATAATATATGGTACAGAACAAGATGGCGGCTCAGTAATTTTACCCAGTAATCCTTTGCGTGCATAAACTACTATACCTCGTAGAAACTTATAAAAGAAGGCAATAATATATGGTACAGAACAAGATGGTGGATCAGTAAATTTTACCCAGTAATCCCATCCAAAGTCCGCTATCCATTCCCATGAAGGTATCATGTGCTTGGGAGGCACAGGTTCATTGATCTATCCAATACTTCTTCGTTGCAGATAAACAGTGCTTCTACGTGCCATTGATCATTATCGTCAGTACAATTGGTGGATTAATTATAGGCGCATAATAAATGTGAATGGACAGACGGACGGACGGACGGACGGACGGACGGACGGACGGACGGACGGACGGACGGACGGACGGACGGACGGACGGACGGACGGACGGACGGACGGACGGACGGACGGACGGACGGACGGACGGACGGACGGACGGACGGACGGACGGACGGACGGACGGACGGACGGACGGACGGACGGACGGACGGACGGACGGACGGACGGACGGACGGACGGACGGACGGACGGACGGACGGACGGACGGACGGACGGACGGACGGACGGACGGACGGACGGACGGACGGACGGACGGACGGACGGACGGACGGACGGACGGACGGACGGACGGACGGACGGACGGATGGATGGATGGATGGATGGATAGATGGAACGGACGGTCTTTGGATAGAAATGTAAATGAATGAGTTGCCATTTACCAGGCCCCTCTCCTTTTTTTTTTTTCCCGTTCGCAAAGCTTTCTGGGTATGCCATCTGGCAAGCAAAGGAGTACAGCAACCCAAATGAGCTCTGCATACTTCCTTACAAACAAGTGGGGAATTGTAGGCATCGATAATGGAACAAACGCTAAAGCATTTTATAACACAACTTCTATTAAATATGTTTACCCTCTGACTGACAAACCCAGAAACCCAAATAGGACGGGTGTCTGGCAACTCTCTTGGCCAGGATCATGGGTGGATGATGCAATTGCTTGGTATCAATTAATGGTACAAATCAGAAAATTAAGATTATAACCGCTCAACAAACAATAGTGATTTGCAATGAGGTGTAAACACGGTTTTGGTAGTGATCAATGCACGTGAAACGATGCTATGTACTAAGCGAACTAGTCACAATACTTGATGGTATTGCACACCAATACAGAGTCATTCAACCGTCTCATCTTCATCTAAGTATTATTTATATTCTATCAATGCCTATATTTATCGAAACATTAATCTAATTATCGTATTGTTACGTAAGAGATGGATATATTATACGCTATTGATTGACCCGTGGTATGCTTATTCGTTGTCATTAAAAAGATAAATCTTAAACAGATTGATATCGTTGTTTAGTTGGTTCCTTTCTTCCGTCCTTCCTTTCTTCCTTTCTTCCTTTCTTCCTTCCTTTATTCCTTCCTTTCTTCCTTCCTTTCTTCCTTCCTTTCTTCCTTCCTTTCTTCCTTCCTTTCTTCCTTCCTTTCTTCCTTCCTTTCTTCCTTCCTTTCTTCCTTCCTTTCTTCCTTCCTTTCTTCCTTCCTTTCTTCCTTCCTTTCTTCCTTCCTTTCTTTCCTTCCTTTCTTCCTTCCTTTCTTCCTTCCTTTCTTCCTTCCTTTCTTCCTTCCTTTCTTCCTTCCTTTCTTCCTTCCTTTCTTCCTTCCTTTCTTCCTTCCTTTCTTCCTTCCTTTCTTCCTTCCTTTCTTCCTTCCTTTCTTCCTTCCTTTCTTCCTTCCTTTCTTCCTTCCTTTCTTTCTTCCTTTCTTCCTTCCTTTCTTCCTTCCTTTCTTCCTTCCTTTCTTCCTTCCTTTCTTCCTTCCTTTCTTCCTTCCTTTCTTTCCTTCCTTTCTTCCTTCCTTCCTTCCTTCCTTCCTTTCTTCCTTCCTTTCTTCCTTTCTTTCTTCCTTTCTTCCTTCCTTTCTTCCTTCCTTTCTTCCTTCCTTTCTTCCTTCCTTTCTTCCTTCCTTTCTTCCTTCCTTTCTTCCTTTCTTTCTTCCTTTCTTTCTTCCTTTCTTTCTTCCTTTCTTTCGATTCTTTCTTCCTTTCTTTCTTCCTTTCTTCCTTTCTTCCTTTCTTCCTTTCTTCCTTTCTTCCTTTCTTCCTTCACGGTGGGCATAAATGATCCCAAAAATGTTCAGATTAAATGTGTAATTTGTCATTTTTCATGTGCATTTCGTGCAATTTTCATGATGTTACGATTATTAGAACCTGAGTTATAAAGGATTTAGTTTTTTGATGACGTCAATTCCTATGACGTCATCCCGAAAAGAAAATCGCATTTTGCAGAGACAGAAATCAGTAAAATCAGAGTAATGACATTTATAATTGTCATAGAAGTGTATCAAGTTTACAAAATGCTGGATTTTTTTGTTCATTAACTCTATTAGAGATATTTTAAAATAACTGTGACGTCATAATGACGTTTCAACCATTTTTATTAATTACTCAAAAAATCAAAAAACATGCGATTTTCCGCATATCAAAGTTCTTTCAACACGTAAAGTTTGGCGCTAAAATGTTTTTAAACCAAAAAGTAGTTTGAAGAAGTTTGTTTTACTCCATGGTTTTGTATGAATTATTTCCCGCCAATTTTTCCCGGGAAAAAATATCAAGTTAAAAATATTCATAACTTTAGTTTCCCTCGTCCAATTTCAAAACGGTTTTCGATTTTAGTGTTGTTATCAAGAGAAGAACAAACTAATATCAGTTTTGGGATTTTCATAAAAATTCAATCTGATCATTTTGGGGGTCATTTATGCCCACCGGGTGCGTTATAGCCAATAGCCCATGCAAAATGGTCAAAAATCGTCAAAAATTGACATTTTTGGTGGGTTATAGCCGATGGAAAACAGTCAAAAATCATCCAAAATGGTCATATTTGGTGCGTTATAGCCCATGGAAAATGGTCAAAAATCGATCATCAAAAATGGTCATATTTGGTGCGTTATAGCTCATGGAAAATGGTCAAAAATCGTCAAAAGTCGTCATTTTGTAAGGGTTAGAGAATAACGCGAGTGCTTTATGGGATTTAGAGCTCCGAGCTGCAGATAGAAGGCCACGAGGCGCGTAGCGCCGAGTGGCCCTTCTATCAATGCGAGGCGCTCTAAATTCCATAAAGCACGAGTGTTTATTCTCTAACCGTTTTAGAATATAGTCATACTCACGAGAGTATTCTTTGGCTGCATGTCAGTTGCTTTCCCAAAGGAATACTGATTTCAAATGCAAATACGCTTGCTGTATAGTCAGTTGTGTGTGACTTCAGTGGAGTGAAGATGAATATCCGATGGCTAGCTTGAGGCTTTTAAATACGAAGCTTGCAACGCTAGAAATCACCGGTATTTGTTGTGGAAATGAAGAGCAGAAATCTCAAAGTTTCTTTAAACCAGTTAGAACGGACGAAATTGAAATTATGAGTGAAATAATGGACACCAAAGAAAACTCAAGCACGATGTGGACATATTAATATATTGAAAGATTGGGCTAACTATATCGCAATAATCATACGGAGAACTTGGATGTCTGATGAATATCCGTACATCTACACTTCTTGTAGAACATGGCCGAGAAACTCGTTTGTGATTTCATTTTGAAGAGTAAGTGACTCGCTACGTTACGTTTCTTTAGTGTTTAGCATAGCCCGGGTTATGATCTGTATTTCTCATGTATCAGTCAGTATTCATGTATAAATCTAATAACTGTCGAGATTAAACTAAAATTGCATTAGAATATGTTTTGTATATAATTTAGTACACGTTATATATTAGAGTGCAAATATTATATCCGTGAAATAATTAAGAGCCAACGACAACAATGATAAAGCATTTGGTGCTATTTATTAGTACTATTTAGTTAGTTAACTATTTCATGGATATAATATTTGCACTCTAGTATTCTCTAATTTAGTCATTAGTATTCCCTATATAGAGAATACTAATAAGGCTTTGTAACAAAAGAAAACAAAGAGCTTTACTAGTATTCTCTATATAGAGAATACTAATGAGTCCATTGTTAAAGCCATATTTGTTACTTTATGAGATATAGAGCACACAAATACTGGGCGCTGATTGGTCGAGTGAGTATGACTATATTCTAATGGTGGGTTATAGCCCATGGAAAATGGTCAAAAATCATCCAAAATGGTCATTATTGGTGGGTTATAGCCGATGGAAAATAGTCAAAAATCATCCAAAATGGTCATATTTGGTGCGCTATAGCCCATGGAAAATGGTCAAAAATCATCCAAAATGGTCATTTTTGGTGTGTTAGAGCCCATGCAAAATGGTCAAAAATCGTCCAAAATTGACATATTTGGTGGGTTATAATGCAAAATGGTCAAAAATCATCCAAAATGGTCATTTTTGGTGGGTTATAGCCCCATGCAAGATGGTCAAAAATCGTCCAAAATGGTCATTTTTGGTGGGTTATAATGCAAAAATGGTCAAAAATCATCCAAAATGGTCATTTTTGGTGGGTTATAGCCCATGCAAGATGGTCAAAAATCGTCCAAAATGGTCATCAGTTTTGGTGTCTTAGAGCCCATGCAAAATGGTCAAAAATCTTCCAAAATTGACATATTTGGTGGGTTATAGCGCATGCAAAATGGTCAAAAATCATCCAAAATGGTCATTTTTGGTGGGTTATAGCCCATGGAAAATGGTCAAAAATCATCCAAAATGGTCATTTTTTGTGGGTTATTGCCCATGGAAAATGGTCAAAAATCGTCCCAACATGGTCATTTTTGGTGGGTTATAGGCCATGCAGTTAATAAATTACGACAAACCGATCATTCAAAATAAGTTTACAATAAAATAACCTTAATAATAATAATATTAATAATCATAATATTTACAGTAATAGATCAATATCGCTTTACAATAGAGAAATAAATAACAAGAAAAATATGTATGTAAAGTAATTAAAATAACCTTTTAAAAATTCAAAATTAATATCGTATCCAAGTAGAAAAATATTTAAATTTTGAAACTGAGCGGATTTTGTCAAAACATTAAAGAAAATCAATTTAAGTGCAAAGAAAATTAATAATAAAAGGATAACCAGCGAAAAAAAAATCTTAAAAAATTGAGCGAACCTGCCGGGACTCGAACCCGCGCGCTTCTTCGGAAATTGTATGCAAAACACTAAAAATCGACCATACTCCCAGACATTATGCTGAGCCACCGTATGTTACGTATAGGACGAAGATTTCTGCCTCATCCGCGCTATCGGGTAGTACACAATCAGCGAAGTAGTCAAAGAGGGGGGGAACAGTCGTATCCTAGTCCTAAATGACTGCCCCTTACCACTTCAAGCTATCTGTACTTCCGACTGTTTTCGAGGGTCAATTTAGTAGTCTATCGTGTAATGGTTATTGTTATGGAAATTTCTTGACCAACGTAGTCCTCTGGTTAAGTGCTGGGATTTGGAAACCAGCGACCCGGGGTTCGACTCTCGGTGCGGGCATGACTTCTATTTTTTTTTTCAAACCTTTTTTTTTCTTGCTCGACAGTTATTTTTTTTTTTTTTAGTTTGTTTTATTTCTTCAGTTGTTTTTCTTTTTTCCGTTTTCATATAAAAAACATAAACAATCTTAAAATAAAACTGGGGTGTTATCACAGACGTTATCTAAGCCCCTGTTTTATCAATGAAATAATTGCGATGAAACTTATCTGTTTACCAATAAATTTAGTCATTAACTAGCTGAATTATACGGTAAAACGTTCCAACTGTCTATCATGGATTGCCCAGCCTCTGGCGGTCAGATCAGTGCGCCCAGTCCCAATTTGTTGATCAAGTTTGTTGACATGTTCGTGGGTTTTGTTGATCTTGACACGGATTTCAAACGTTGGTGGATTATAGCCCATGCAAAATGGTCAAAAATTGTCCAAAATGGTCATATTTGCTGGCTTTATAGCACATGGAAAATGGTCAAAAGTCGAAAGGAAATACTCAAATTTGCTTAAATTTGCGAAAACGTACGCAAATAATGGAAACCAGCGACCCGGGTCAGTATTAGTGATTATTAGTATATAGAGGATATTACACGGCGGCGCGAAGATATGAATTTTATTTTCGAGTGGCAAAAACAACATTTTTACGAACGAGCGCAGCGAGTGAGTAAAATATTGTTTTTAACACGAGAAAATGAAATTTATATCTTCAAGCCACCGTGTAATTTTCTTTTTATTATTTACACCAAAAAAAATTGACGAAAAAATATAGTTTTTGACTAAAAGTACTGAGCCTGACGTCATCGATATCCTCACCAGTGAGGATGTGGAAAATACGCCACTCGGGTCCCGGATGTAGTTTCGTACCAATTTTACGAGTGAGATATTTTCCAGTAAAACACTCGTGTCTATATAATAAATACTTTCAAGACACTGTTGATTAAGAAGTTGTTTATGTTTTCTATTGAATTAAAATTCATACTTTATATACGTTACATCATGACTATAAATAGATTATCGTTATGTTAGTTTTCCATGGAAATGCGTATGCATAAACTTCAAAGTCTTTCAAGTCAGCAAAAGATAAATCACGTGATATGCCTTTGCGTCGATGTGTGACGTCATCATGACGTAATGGACTCATGTACGTCAGTATGTTCCATTCCCTTCTCGTCTTTGACGTCGACTACTTCATCGATGACGCAACCATTAACTGTCTCTCTGATGTAAATTCGTTTGGGAAACTAAATAAAAAAATATATTGGAATTAGTGATTATTAATGATTATTAGTGAATATTAGAGATTGTTAGTGAATATTAGTGAATATTAATGATTATTAGAGTTCATTATCAGAGATCACTAGTGATTATTAGCGATAATTAGTGAACATTAGAGATCATCAGTGATATTAGTGAATATATTGAGGTTATTAGTGATTATTAGATATCATTATCAGAGATCACTAGTGATTATTAGCGATTATTAGTGAAGAAATAGAAAACGATGCAGCGTGCTCTATCGAGTTATAGAAGCACGCGGGAATTGGAAGAAGACGAGAGAAGTGCTAGGAGAAGCACGAGGCGTAGAGGTCCGGACAAGAGTCATCCATTTGGAGCTGGTTGAAGACATTTCCGCACAGGCATTTAGACGAGCCCTAAGGAGGTTTGCAGCAAGACGGGGCACACCGAAGTTAATTGTTTCAGATGATGCAAAAACATTTAAAGCCACCGACAAACCACTTAAAAGTCTTTTTACAAACAATCCAGAAATAGTAAGGGTGCGTTTTCGATTGACCTTATTCCGGAATAGGAATAATTCCAGATTCTGGGGCAGACGAATGACGTCATTATTCCCGAATATTCCAAGGATTCAGCTATGATGAGCGGAATAGACTCTATTGAACGGACATTTCGTATTATTCCAAGTATTTCTATTCCGGAATAAAGTCAATCGAACGCACCCTAAGTGAGTTAGAAAATGAGAAAAGTGAATGGAGATTCAATTTAGAAAGGAGTCCCTGGTGGGGAGTTTTTTTTGAGAGAATGGTTGGACTAGTGAAGAGGTGCATAAGCAAGATGATAGGCAACGCAAAATTAACGTTTGACGAGTTGTTAACTGTGTTGGTAGAAGTGGAAGGAACGTTGAACATGTGTCCCCTCACCTACGAGTACGATGAAATGATGAAATGGGAGAGGAGGTGCTCACACCGTCAAACCTAATCTTTGGTAGGAGAATTCAGACCATGCCAGACGAAGTTGTAGAAGATGAACAGGAGAATGAGAGTAGCTGTAGCAAGAGGTTTAGGTACTTAAAGTGCTTATGAAGCTTATTTTTTTTATTTTGAAAATCGATTACATATGAAGTGAATAGTGGGATGGTTCAGTATTTTGTGATTTGAGCTTCGCATTTGCGAGTTATAAAGGTTTGAAATCGTGATATGGTAATTCAGTGACGTCAAAGGAGGCATCATTTATTATACAAAAACGCCCCTTTCCAAATGACTGACATTTTAAAACTGGCAAAAAAGTTATTCTACAACTTATATGAAATATGTTAAACTTTTTTTTCTATTTCAGAAAAGAGCAATACTTGAAAAAATATAAATAAGTTACAGCAAAAGCCTTCTTTGACGTCACCGAATTAGCATATCACGATTTCAAACCTTTATAACTCGCAAATTCGAAGCTCAAATCACAAAAAACTGAAACATCCCACTATTCACTTCATATGTAATCGATTTTCAAAATTAAAAAAAATAAGCTTCATAAGCACTTTAAGCCTTAGATTAGCACATTTCTGGAACATGTGGAGAAAGGAGTACCTGACCAGTCTAAGAGAATTTCACCGAGGTAAGGTAAGCAATGATGCCAAACTTATCCAGACATGCAGGTGATGTATACGTAGTGACATGCAGTGTTTGAGGAAAACAAGAAAAGGGGACAATGGAATTTAGCAGTTAATCAAGGGAATGGACAATGTAGTCAGAGGAGCAAACGTAAGAGTTATAGTCAAAGGGAAGCCTATGCGTATGTCCAGACCAATTCAGAAACTCTACCCCATAGAAGTGAGAAGTGTATGTCGGGAGGGTGAGCTAGGGAACTCCGTTAGGAATGGCACTATTCCCTTAAGGCATAGGACTACGCGAGCTGCAGCGTTAGATTCAATGTGGAAGACAAATTACATGCTTGATTCGTAGACGATTCAAAGGAGGGGAGGGGGGAGAGTGGCGTATAACTTCTTTAATGATGATAATATATATATGAATCCAAATGGGGTCATGAAACTACTGGAAATAATGTCTGAAAAAAAATCAGACTTAGAACAGAATCAGATATTATTTCCAGTAGTTTCATGCCCCCATTTGGATTCATATATACACTGCATAGCTACTGACGGACATCTATCTATTTACATGTTAGTATTATATTCACCTAGGATTTGATATGAAGTATTGTATTGCGTGACACAAACTTGTAAGAACATTAATATTAGATTAATTACGTAAATGCATGACTCTTATAGTCACGAAATACTCAGTCAGAGTTATCAGTTGTAATCTTTAGTTATCAGTTCATGTTGAAAACGATTGCGGGTTGAGGGATTAGTCACGGATGTGAGTCATGTACGTAAACAGGGATAATTCTAAATAATTATTATTAATAAGCCACTTCACGCTGTCGTCGGCCATTTTGAATTGGGACAAACGTGGCAAAATTGGTAGAAATCTGGATCACTTTGACTTGAATTTAAGCTTCGATAATCAGCAGTCATGCATATCAGTTGTTGGAGTGAAATAAAACCAATGTCATGTTCTAACTACCTTTTACGATTCAATCTTCTTTTCACGAATGGATCTTAAAATTTCGAGCTAATTTGCATATTCACGTGCCGAACGTTTTTATTTTGAAAACTAAACAATTTCTCTCTCGATTTGTTGCCTTCGAATGCCCATCATATTATAGGTCATAAATAACAAAGAAAATATATTTTCTAAAATGTTAAGTTTTTTAAAAATCCAACGAAATTGAGCGGAGTTACGGCAAATCGAAGTGATCCAGATTTCTATAAATTTTACCGCGTTTGTCCCAATAAAGGATTGGTGAACGCCTAGCGTGCATCTGTCGAGTTTTAGATGCACGCGGGAGGTTGCTAAGCACGAAAGAAGCGAAAGAGTCGCACGAGGCGAAGCCGAGTGCGACTCTTTCGCTCTTTCGTGCTTAGCAACCTCCCGCGTGCATCTAAAACTCGACAGATGCACGCTAGGCGTTCACAAATCCTTTATTGGGACAAAACGCGGTAAAAATTATAGAATCTGGAATCACTTCGATTTGCCGTAACTCCGCTCAATTTCGCTTGGATTTTAAAAACTTAACATTTTAGAAAATATATTTTCTTGTTATTTATGACCTATAATATGATGGGCATTCGAAGGCAACAAATCGAGAGAGAATTTTTAAGTTTTCAAAATAAAACGTTCGGGCACGTGGAATATGCAAAATTAGCTCGAATTTTTAAGATCCATTCGTGAAAAGAAGATTGAATCGTAAAAGTAGTTAGAACATGACATTGGTTTTATTTCACTCCAACAACTGATATGCATGACTGCTGATTATCGAAGCTTAAATTCAAGTCAAAGTGATCCAGATTTCTACCAATTTTGCCACGTTTGTCCCAATTCAAAAATGGCCGACGACAGCGTGAAGTGGCTTATTAATAATTATTTAGAATTATCCCTGTTTACGTACATGACTCACATCCGTGACTAATCCCTCAACCCGCAATCGTTTTCAACATGAACTGATAACTAAAGATTACAACTGATAACTCTGACTGAGTATTTTCGTGACTATAAGAGTCATGCATTTACGTAATTAATCTAATATTAATGTTCTTACAAGTTTGTGTCACGCAATACAATACTTCATATCAAATCCTAGGTGAATATAATACTAACATGTAAATAGATAGATGTCCGTCAGTAGCTATGCAGTGTATATATGAATTCCAAATGGGGGCATGAAACTACTGGAAATAATATCTGATTCTGTTCTAAGTCTGATTTTTTTTTCAGACATTATTTCCAGTAGTTTCATGACCCCATTTGGATTCATATATATATTATCATCATTAAAGAAGTTATACGCCACTCTCCCCCCTCCCCTCCTTTGAATCGTCTACGAATCAAGCATGTAATTTGTCTTCCACATTGAATCTAACGCTGCAGCTCGCGTAGTCCTATGCCTTAAGGGAATAGTGCCATTCCTAACGGAGTTCCCTAGCTCACCCTCCCGACATACACTTCTCACTTCTATGGGGTAGAGTTTCTGAATTGGTCTGGACATACGCATAGGCTTCCCTTTGACTATAACTCTTACGTTTGCTCCTCTGACTACATTGTCCATTCCCTTGATTAACTGCTAAATTCCATTGTCCCCTTTTCTTGTTTTCCTCAAACACTGCATGTCACTACGTATACATCACCTGCATGTCTGGATAAGTTTGGCATCATTGCTTACCTTACCTCGGTGAAATTCTCTTAGACTGGTCAGGTACTCCTTTCTCCACATGTTTCCAGAAATGTGCTAATCTAAGGCTTAAAGTGCTTATGAAGCTTATTTTTTTATTTTGAAAATCGATTACATATGAAGTGAATAGTGGGATGTTTCAGTTTTTTGTGATTTGAGCTTCGAATTTGCGAGTTATAAAGGGTTTGAAATCGTGATATGCTAATTCGGTGACGTCAAAGAAGGCTTTTGCTGTAACTTATTTATATTTTTTCAAGTATTGCTCTTTTCTGAAATAGAAAAAAAAGTTTAACATATTTCATATAAGTTGTAGAATAACTTTTTGCCAGTTTTAAAATGTCAGTCATTTGGAAAGGGGCGTTTTTGTATAATAAATGATGCCTCCTTTGACGTCACTGAATTACCATATCACGATTTCAAACCTTTATAACTCGCAAATGCGAAGCTCAAATCACAAAATACTGAACCATCCCACTATTCACTTCATATGTAATCGATTTTCAAAATAAAAAAATAAGCTTCATAAGCACTTAAGTACCTAAACCTCTTGCTACAGCTACTCTCATTCTCCTGTTCATCTTCTACAACTTCGTCTGGCATGGTCTGAATTCTCCTACCAAAGATTAGGTTTGACGGTGTGAGCACCTCCTCTCCCATTTCATCATTTCATCGTACTCGTAGGTGAGGGGACACATGTTCAACGTTCCTTCCACTTCTACCAACACAGTTAACAACTCGTCAAACGTTAATTTTGCGTTGCCTATCATCTTGCTTATGCACCTCTTCACTAGTCCAACCATTCTCTCAAAAAAAACTCCCCACCAGGGACTCCTTTCTAAATTGAATCTCCATTCACTTTTCTCATTTTCTAACTCACTTAGGGTGCGTTCGATTGACTTTATTCCGGAATAGAAATACTTGGAATAATACGAAATGTCCGTTCAATAGAGTCTATTCCGCTCATCATAGCTGAATCCTTGGAATATTCCGGAATAATGACGTCATTCGTCTGCCCCAGAATCTGGAATTATTCCTATTCCGGAATAAGGTCAATCGAACGCACCCTTACTATTTCTGGATTGTTAAAAAGACTTTTAAGTGGTTTGTCGGTGGCTTTAAATGTTTTTGCATCATCTGAAACAATTAACTTCGGTGTGCCCCGTCTTGCTGCAAACCTCCTTAGGGCTCGTCTAAATGCCTGTGCGGAAATGTCTTCAACCAGCTCCAAATGGATGACTCTTGTCCGGACCTCTACGCCTCGTGCTTCTCCTAGCACTTCTCTCGTCTTCTTCCAATTCCCGCGTGCTTCTATAACTCGATAGAGCACGCTGCATCGTTTTCTATTTCTTCACTAATAATCGCTAATAATCACTAGTGATCTCTGATAATGATATCTAATAATCACTAATAACCTCAATATATTCACTAATATCACTGATGATCTCTAATGTTCACTAATTATCGCTAATAATCACTAGTGATCTCTGATAATGAACTCTAATAATCATTAATATTCACTAATATTCACTAATAATCTCTAATATTCACTAATAATCATTAATAATCACTAATTCCAATATATTTTTTATTTAGTTTCCCAAACGAATTTACATCAGAGAGACAGTTAATGGTTGCGTCATCGATGAAGTAGTCGACGTCAAAGACGAGAAGGAATGGAACATACTGACGTACATGAGTCCATTACGTCATGATGACGTCACACATCGACGCAAAGGCATATCACGTGATTTATCTTTTGCTGACTTGAAAGACTTTGAAGTTTATGCATACGCATTTCCATGGAAACTAACATAACGATAATCTATTTATAGTCATGATGTAACGTATATAAAGTATGAATTTTAATTCAATAGAAAACATAAACAACTTCTTAATCAACAGTGTCTTGAAAGTATTTATTATATAGACACGAGTGTTTTACTGGAAAATATCTCACTCGTAAAATTGGTACGAAACTACATCCGGGACCCGAGTGGCGTATTTTCCACATCCTCACTGGTGAGGATATCGATGACGTCAGGCTCAGTACTTTTAGTCAAAAAAACTATATTTTTTCGTCAATTTTTTTTGGTGTAAATAATAAAAAGAAAATTACACGGTGGCTTGAAGATATAAATTTCATTTTCTCGTGTTAAAAACAATATTTTACTCACTCGCTGCGCTCGTTCGTAAAATGTTGTTTTTGCCACTCGAAAATAAAATTCATATCTTCGCGCCGCCGTGTAATATCCTCTATATACTAATAATCACTAATACTGACCGGGTCGCTGGTTTCCATTATTTGCGTACGTTTTCGCAAATTTAAGCAAATTTGAGTATTTCCTTTCGACTTTTGACCATTTTCCATGTGCTATAAACCCAGCAAATATGACCATTTTGGACAATTTTTGACCATTTTGCATGGGCTATAATCCACCAACGTTTGAAATCCGTGTCAAGATCAACAAACCCACGAACATGTCAACAAACTTGATCAACAAATTGGGACTGGGCGCACTGATCTGACCGCCAGAGGCTGGGCAATCCATGATAGACAGTTGGAACGTTTTACCGTATAATTCAGCTAGTTAATTGACTAAATTTATTGGTAATCAGATAAGTTTCATCGCAATTATTTCATTGATAAAACAGGGGCTTAGATAACGTCTGTGATAACACCCCAGTTTTATTTTAAGATTGTTTATGTTTTTTATATGAAAACGGAAAAAGAAAAACAACTGAAGAAATAAAACAACTAAAAAAAAAGAAATAACTGTCGAGCAAGAAAAAAAAGGTTTGAAAAAAAAAATAGAAGTCATGCCCGCACCGAGAGTCGAACCCCGGGTCGCTGGTTTTCCAAATCCCAGCACTTAACCAGAGGACTACGTTGGTCAAGAAATTTCCATAACAATAACCATTACACGATAGACTACTAAATTGACCCTCGAAAACAGTCGGAAGTACAGATAGCTTGAAGTGGTAAGGGGCAGTCATTTAGGACTAGGATACGACTGTTCCCTCCCTCTTTGACTACTTCGCTGATTGTGTACTACCCGATAGCGCGGATGAGGCAGAAATCTTCGTCCTATACGTAACATACGGTGGCTCAGCATAATGTCTGGGAGTATGGTCGATTTTTAGTGTTTTGCATACAATTTCCGAAGAAGCGCGCGGGTTCGAGTCCCGGCAGGTTCGCTCAATTTTTTAAGATTTTTTTTTTTTCGCTGGTTATCCTTTTATTATTAATTTTCTTTGCACTTAAATTGATTTTCTTTAATGTTTTGACAAAATCCGCTCAGTTTCAAAAATTTAAATATTTTTCTACTTGGATACGATATTAATTTTGAATTTTTAAAAGGTTATTTTAATTACTTTACATACATATTTTTCTTGTTATTTATTTCTCTATTGTAAAGCGATATTGATCTATTACTGTAAATATTATGATTATTAATATTATTATTATTAAGGTTATTTTATTGTAAACTTATTTTGAATGATCGGTTTGTCGTAATTTATTAACTGCATGGCCTATAACCCACCAAAAATGACCATGTTGGACGATTTTTTGACCATTTTCCATGGGCAATAACCCACAAACAAAAATGACCATTTTGGATGATTTTTGACCATTTTCCATGGGCTATAACCCACCAAAAATGACCATTTTGGATGATTTTTGACCATTTTGCATGCGCTATAACCCACCAAATATGTCAATTTTGGAAGATTTTTTGACCATTTTGCATGGGCTCTAAGACACCAAAAATGACCATTTTGGACGATTTTTGACCATCTTGCATGGGCTATAACCCACCAAAAATGACCATTTTGGATGATTTTTGACCATTTTGCATTATAACCCACCAAAAATGACCATTTTGGACGATTTTTGACCATCTTGCATGGGCTATAACCCACCAAAAATGACCATTTTGGATGATTTTTGACCATTTTTGCATTATAACCCACCAAATATGTCAATTTTGGACGATTTTTTGACCATTTTGCATGGGCTCTAACACACCAAAAATGACCATTTTGATGATTTTTGACCATTTTCCATGGGCTATAGCGCACCAAATATGACCATTTTGGATGATTTTTGACTATTTTTCCATCGGCTATAACCCACCAATAATGACCATTTTTGGATGATTTTTTGACCATTTTCCATGGGCTATAACCCACCATTAGAATATAGTCATACTCACTCGACCAATCAGCGCCCAGTATTTGTGTGCTCTATATCTCATAAAGTAACAAATATGGCTTTAACAATGGACTCATTAGTATTCTCTATATAGAGAATACTAGTAAAGCTCTTTGTTTTCTTTTGTTACAAAGCCTTATTAGTATTCTCTATATAGGGAATACTAATGACTAAATTAGAGAATACTAGAGTGCAAATATTATATCCATGAAATAGTTAACTAACTAAATAGTACTAATAAATAGCACCAAATGCTTTATCATTGTTGTCGTTGGCTCTTAATTATTTCACGGATATAATATTTGCACTCTAATATATAACGTGTACTAAACTATATACAAAACATATTCTAATGCAATTTTAGTTTAATCTCGACAGTTATTAGATTTATACATGAATACTGACTGATACATGAGAAATACAGATCATAACCCGGGCTATGCTAAACACTAAAGAAACGTAACGTAGCGAGTCACTTACTCTTCAAAATGAAATCACAAACGAGTTTCTCGGCCATGTTCTACAAGAAGTGTAGATGTACGGATATTCATCAGACATCCAAGTTCTCCGTATGATTATTGCGATATAGTTAGCCCAATCTTTCAATATATTAATATGTCCACATCGTGCTTGAGTTTTCTTTGGTGTCCATTATTTCACTCATAATTTCAATTTCGTCCGTTCTAACCACAGGTAGCCCAAGCTCAGTATCAGTGGCGTAAATACAGTAAATGTATAGGCTTTCTTGTTCTGGTGTACTTGAATAATATAAAATAAAAAATCGTTTGCCTTTATTCGACTCGTACTTGTTCCTTGTGTTGTCCTTTACCTCTGTAGGAATTTCTAGGCCATTCCGCTTGAAATTGAGAGAGTTACGGCGGTTTAAAAAAAAATTCCCTACCAGTAAGAAAATATAGAAGGTAGGTCACTCATGGTCGCCAGCGAACTCACATGGTCCCACTCAAATGCTCGTAAATCTCTCGAAACTAGACATAAACGCCAAATTTCTTTCGGTAAACTGTAGTCCAATACAAGTCCGATAAATCACACTGCCATTCCCTTCTCTTACTCATCGCTATCTGCATCCAAGAGCAAGGTTTTTGTGACTTTCATCAGCAACATGAACCTCTGTACCTTCAAGTCTGACACGGATTTTGAACGGCCGTACAAAAAATGCACACACCGGGGAGGGACAGAGGTACATTTGACACTTGAATACAATTTCCGTACCCTCCCGTGAGGATTGCAACCATATCTTGTCAGAGATTATAACAAAATCTTTTCTTCGAATTCGTGTTGATTTTCAATACCCCATTTGGAATTTGCTCCAAAGGCCCTTTTCCTTGAAATCAGAAGCATTAATTTGACAGAAGAAATACTGTAATCTATGATAGAACGAAATTTTATTCAAGTGTCAACTTGATTAGATTCTTATATACTGCACGTTCGTATTTTGAACGAGCTTCACGCTCCTGGACGACACGTGTTGAAATAAACTATTGTATTGTATTGTACCTCTGTCCCTCCCCGGTGTGTGCATTTTTGTACGGCCGTTCAAAATCCGTGTCAGACTTGAAGGTACAGAGGTTCATGTTGCTGATGAAAGTCACAAAAACCTTGCTCTTGGATGCAGATAGCGATGAGTAAGAGAAGGGAATGGCAGTGTGATTTATCGGACTTGTATTGGACTACAGTTTACCGAAAGAAATTTGGCGTTATGTCTAGTTTCGAGAGATTTACGAGCATTTGAGTGGGACCATGTGAGTTCGCTGGCGACCATGAGTGACCTACCTTCTATATTTTCTTACTGGTAGGGAATTTTTTTTTAAACCGCCGTAACTCTCTCAATTTCAAGCGGAATGGCCTAGAAATTCCTACAGAGGTAAAGGACAACACAAGGAAACAAGTACGAGTCGAATAAAGGCAAACGATTTTTTATTTATTTATTCAAGTACACCAGAACAAGAAAGCCTATACATTTACTGTATTTTACGCCACTGATACTGAGCTTGGGCTACCTGTGTTCTAACTGGTTTAAAGAAACTTTGAGATTTCTGCTCTTCATTTCCACAACAAATACCGGTGATTTCTAGCGTTGCAAGCTTCGTATTTAAAAGCCTCAAGCTAGCCCATCGGATATTCATCTTCACTCCACTGAAGTCACACACAACTGACTACAGCAAGCGTATTTGCATTTGAAATCAGTATTCCTTTGGGAAAGCAACTGACATGCAGCCAAAGAATACTCTCGTGAGTATGACTATATTCTAAAACGGTTAGAGAATAAACACTCGTGCTTTATGGAATTTAGAGCGCCTCGCATTGATAGAAGGGCCACTCGGCGCTACGCGCCTCGTGGCCTTCTATCTGCAGCTCGGAGCTCTAAATCCCATAAAGCACTCGCGTTATTCTCTAACCCTTACAAAATGACGACTTTTGACGATTTTTGACCATTTTCCATGAGCTATAACGCACCACAAATATGACCATTTTTGATGATTTTTTGACCATTTTCCATGGGCTATAACGCACCAAATATGACCATTTTGGATGATTTTTGACTGTTTTCCACTGTTTCCCACAAAAATGTCAATTTTTGACGATTTTTGAGCCCCATTTTGCATGGGCTATTGGCTATAACGCACCCGGTGGGCATAAATGACCTCCAAAATGATCAGATTGATTTTTATGAAATCCCAAAACTGATATTAGTTTGTTCTTCTCTTGATAACAACACTAAAATCGAAAACCGTTTTGAAATTGGACGAGGGAAACTAAAGTTTATGAATATTTTTACTTTGATATTTTTTCCCGGGAAAAATTGGCGGGAAAATAATTCATACAAAACCATAGAGTAAAACAAACTTCTTCAAACTACTTTTTGGTTTAAAAACATTTTAGCGCCAAACTTTACGTGTTGAAAGAACTTTCATATGCGGAAAATCGCATGTTTTTTGATTTTTTGAGTAATTAATAAAAATGGTTGAAACGTCATTATGACGTCACAGTTATTTTAAAATATCTCTAATAGAGTTAATGAACAAAAAAATCCAGCATTTTGTAAACTTGATACACTTCTATGACAATTATAAATGTCATTACTCTGATTTTACTGATTTCTGTCTCTGCAAAATGCGATTTTTCTTTTTCGGATGACGTCATAGGAATTGACGTCATCAAAAAACTAAATCCTTTATAACTCAGGGTTCTAATAATCGTAACATCATGAAAATTGCACGAAATGCACATGAAAAATGACAAATTACACATTTAATCTGAACATTTTTGGGGGGATCATTTATGCCCGCCGTGAAGGAAGAAAGGAAGAAAGGAAGAAAGGAAGAAAAGGAAGAAAGGAAGAAAAGAAAGAAAGAAATAAAGAAGAAAGGAAGAAAGAAAGGAAGAAAGAAAGGAAAGAAAGGAAGGAAGAAAGGAAGGAAGAAAGGAAGGTAAGAAAGGAAGGGAGAAAGGAAGGAAGTAAAGGAAGGAAGAAAGGAAGGAGAAAGGAAGAAAGAAGGAAAGAAAGAAAGGAAGAAAGGAAGGAAAGAAAGGAAGGAAGAAAGGAAGGAAGAAAGGAAGGAAGAAAGGAAGGAAGAAAGGAAAGGAAGGAAGAAAGGAAGTAAGGAAGGAAGGAAGGAAGGAGTAAGGAAGGAAGGAAGAAAGGAAGGAAGAAAGGAAGGAAAGAAAGGAAGGAAGAAAGGAAGGAAGAAAGGAAGTAAGAAAGGAAGGAAGAAAGGAAGAAGAAGGAAAAGAAAGGAAGGAAAGAAAGAAGGAAGAAAGGAAGAAGAAAGGAAGGAAGAGAAGGAAGGAAGAAAGGAAGGAAGAAAGGAAGAAGAAAGGAAGGAAGAGAAGGAAGGAAGAAAGGAAGAGAAGAAAGGAAGGAAGAAAGGAAGGAAGAAAGGAAGGAAGAAAGAAGGAAGAAAGGAAGGAAGAAAGGAAGGAGAAGAAAGGAAGGAAGAAAAGGAAGGAAGAAAGGAAGGAAGAAAGGAAGGAAGAAAGGAAGGAAGAAAGGAAGGAATAAAGGCTAAGGAAGAAAGGAAGGAAGAAAGGAAGGAACAAAGGAAGGAAGAAAGGAAGGAAGAACAGGAAGGAAGAAAGGAAGGAAGAAAGGAAGGAAGAAATGAAGGAAGAAAGGAAGGAAGAAAGGCAGGAAGAAAGGAAGGAAGAAAGGAAGGAAAGAATCGGGAATGGAAGAAAAGGAAAGGAAGAACGGAAGGAAGGAAAGGAAGTGAAGAACAGGAAGGAACAGAAAGGAAGGGAAGAAAGGAAGGAAGATGAGCAGAAGATACAAAGGACGGAATAAAGGAAGGGAGAGAGGAAAGAAGAAAAGAAGAGGAAGAATGCAAGGAGAAAGGAATGAAGAAGGAAGGAAGAAATGAAGGGAAGAACCCCACCAGAAAGGAATGGATGAAAGAAAGGAAGAAAGGAAGGAAAAAATGAAGGAAGAAAGGAAGGAAGAAAAGAAGGAAGAAAGGAAGGAAGAAAGAGAAGGAAGGAAAGAAGGAAGAAAGGAGGAAGAAAGGAAGGAAGAAAAGAATGGGGGGGGTGAAGAAAGGGAGGAAGAAAGGAATAGTAAAGGAAGAAAGGAAGGACGGAAAAAAAGGAAACCTAATTAAACAACTGATCTCAATCCTGTACTAAGCTATTATCTTTTTAATGACAACGAATAAGCTACACTGGTTTTTTTTTCAATCGAATAGCCTGTTAATATAATTCCATGCTCTTACGTCAATACGTAATTAGATTAATTTTTCGAATAAATATAGGCATTGATAGAATATAAATAATACTTAGATGAAGATGAGAGCGGTTGAAGTGAGCTCTGTATGGTGTGCAAACGCAGTCAAGAACTATGTGACTAGGGTTTCGCTTAGTACATAGCATCGTTTCAAACGTGCATTGATCACTACGCAAAACCGTGTTTACACTCATTGCAAATCACTATTGTTTGTTGAGTGGTTATAATCTTAATTTTCTGATTTGTACCATTAACTTGATACCAAGCAATTGCATCATCCACCCATGAGATCCTGGCCTAGAGAGTTGCCCAGACACCCGTCCTATTTGGGTTTCGGGGTTTGTCAGTCCAGAGGGTAAACATATTTAATAGAAGTTGGGTGTTATAAAATGCCTTTTAGCGTTTGGTCCAGTTATCGATGCCTAACACTTCCACCACTTGCGTTTGTAAGGAAAGTCCGCAGAGCTCATCCGTCCGGTGCTGTGTCCGTCCTTTCCGTGCCAGAATGGCATTACCCAAAAAGCGTCCGAACGAACGGAAAAAAAGGTCCCGTTCCTGGTCCCGTGCAATCGTTCATTTACATTTCCGTCCGTCCGTCCGTCCGCGTCCCGTCCGTCCGTCCAGTCCGTCCGTCGTCCTGGTCCGTCCGTCCGTCCTCCGTTCCGTCCTTCCGTCGTCCGTCCGTCCGTCCGTCCGTCCGTCTGTCCTCATCCATTTATTAGCGTCCTTAATTATCCACCAATGGTACTGACGGTAGGATCAATGGCACGTAGAAGCACGTGTTTATCTGCACCGAAAGAAGTATTGATAGATCACTGACCTGTGGAACCTCCCAACACATGATACCCTTCATGGGAATGGATAGCGTGACTTTGGATGGGATGTAACTGGGTTAAAAAGTTACTGATCCATCCATCTTGGTTGCTGTACCATAGTATTATTTGCTTCTGTTTATCAAGTTTCTACGAGGTATAGTAGTGTTATCACGCAAAGGATTACTGGTTGGTAAAATTACTGGAGCACGTCCCACTCTTATGTTTTCTGTACCATATATTATGTGCCTTTTTCTAAGTTTTCTACGAGGTAATTAGTTTCTGCCGCGCAAAGGATTACGGGGTAAAATTACTGATCCGCCATCTTGTTCTGTACTATATATTAGTTAGCCTCTTTTCTAATTTTCTACGAGGGCAAAAGTGGTTTAAGCGCGCAAGGATTCCTGGTTAAAATTACTGATGCCGCCATCTTGTTCTGTTATATTATAGTCTTCTTTTCAAGATTCTAGCTAGTGAGTTATACGTAGTTTTAAGCGCGCAAGGATCCCTGGTTAAAATATATAACTGACCGCCATCTTGTGGTCTGTTTAATTCTTATATTGTCTTCTTTTCTAAGATTCTAGCTACGAGTTTATAGTAGTTTAAGCGCGCAAAGGATTTCTGGGTAGAAATTACATAGCCCGCCATACTTGTCTGTACCATATATTATTGCAAAAAAAAAAAGAAATAAGAAAAAAGATAATAAAAATATTCTAAGTTTTCTCCGATGGTATAGTAGTGTATGCACGGAGCAAAAGGATTCCTTTGTGTAGGTAAGGAATTTACTTAGGCCTGCCATCTGTGTTTCTGTATCCATAATATTAGTTGGCCGTTCTTTTTCATAAGTTTTCTACTAGGGTATGGAGGATTTTATGCGCGCAAAGGATTACTGTTTAATAATTGACCTGATGCGCTCATGGTCATTTTTTTTTTCTTCTGTGTATTAATCGATAATATTGTTGTTTTAGTCTTTTTTTAGTAATTCTTTTTAAAGAGTTTTCTTACCTTGGAACGAGCGTATCGGCTGAGCTGGAACGGGTCAAAATAATACAATTGTTGATGCTTGAAAATCCTGCTAAATATATCCTACTCGATACATAAAAATAGTCTTTGTCGTATTGTTGGTCTTAAATTGAACCCACATGTGCGCTAACCTGTCGATTTCGACCGCTTGAATGGAGATATGATACTTTGGTCTCCTGCACGGCTTTGATCGCTAAGGCTACTGTCTTTCAGTATAGGCGTCCGTCTTGAATATAGGTGGAACCCATCGGTGTATAGCTAATGTGTCGTGCAGGATTCATCGAACTGATATCGGGACACAACTTAGTTAAGGATAAAGTCCAATGTTTACGTGAGGCGACGTGAAGACGGGTCAGGCATCTTGCCGAATTCCCATTCTTGTATAATGGATTACGGTCAGGTATATGTTCCAAGGGATGCTATAACCAATGTTGCTGTGGCGTAGGTTGTATTTATTGGGTGTAACAAGGGGCGGTTGGTGGCTGAAATTGGAGAGCTAATCTTCAGATCATGATTAGTTCCAGTGGAAACGAGTGAGATTTGTGGTGGGTTGTGTAGTGCTGCGGGAGTTGGAGTTTAATGGTGAACGAGGGGGAACTATTTGTGAATCGATCGTTCAAGGGCTGGAAACGCGATGAATAGGTCGAGTTGTGTAACAACCGCTGTGATGCTTACTTTATCCAGAGGTCAGGGAGAATTAACAAATGAAAAAGATGAATACTGTCACTCGGGTTAGTAAAAATTATTTGGCTTTACTCGGTCAATGCGGATGAGCTCATAATGTGAATCATTAACCTATAGGTTCCAGGATATAGAAGTGAGTCCCATTCTTGACAGGAGATGGGAAAGTTGGTGCGGGTTGGAGTAATAGAGTGTTCGATGATTGGTCGGAGTTACATCGAGAGGTTTTCCTAGTCTGTTCAACATAGCTATGTTGTCGGATGTGACGTATGATCCGAGCTACATAAGGTATCGGTATAAACATAAGGGTAAAACAGTGAGTTAGTGATGGGACGGGAATTAAATAAAGGGTTCTGGTGTTAGACCGTTAGATTGGAGAGGATATAGTGGGTTCAGTGGAGGAGGAGAGTATCTATGGGATAGGTACCAGTTACGGCTAACAAAAGTAACTGATCGTTTTAATCAGAGGCTAAGGCATGCTTGACGGGTCGGAGTTTTATACGTGTCTGAAGGTTACGGAGATTGGGTCCTCGGGTTGATTATTAGTAAGGTCCGGGTGTCCAATTGTCAATGGTCTATATTCTGAACTTATTGTTAGAGGTTTCGGTTACTGTTTTTTTGTAATTACTGGAAGATGATTCATGGGGTCGTTGTGTTAATCTAGAGTGGTTCAAATGTTTGGGTAGCAGAAGTGTTTTGAGATAGGAGTTTTCGTCTGGTCGGTTGGAGAGTTGATAAGTTTTTCATGGCGGATTAGTCGTTGAGAGGATGTTACAGTCTAGAGTCGGTTCCATTTTAAGTTTCAAGTTCTCAGTCTGTTTAGAATAGGGGAGGGGTGTCTGATGGGGATAGGTCGGTTAATTGCAGTAATGGTTCGATGAGGTGGGTCGTTATATAGAGAGTGTCATGACAGAGGTCGGTTGGAAGATGTAAGGACTGGGGATTCACTGGGTCGGGTGTAGCTCAGATGATTTTGTCAGATTAAGTGGTCCTTGTATGTAGACAACGTAGGATAGGTGGTCATATATAGGGTCTGGTGGTTATTGGTAGTGACTTTGTAGGTTCATGGGAGTCGGTTAACATTAGACGGTCCAATAGTCGGTTAATGATAATGATTGGGGTGGCGAAGATGACAGCGTTCGTTTCATGAAGAGAGGAGCTGTTTCGATAATATGTTGCAGTCATAGTCAGAGGTGTGTTACCATTTCGTGCAGGGGTGCCCATAGGGGGTGGGCCGGGTTTTTTAGAGTGAAATAGGGTTTGGGGGTGTTCATTTGAGTGTCGGCAGATTTAATATATGTTATATCATAGTCGCGTTTTGAGAATGGGGGGAAGGGTCAACATGCAGTGGAGTCGGTGGAACGAGGGGATTCGGCGAGGAGATGGGGTCGTAGTTGGCATATGTACTAATGGAGACGAAAAGAAGAGGTTTCATATGTCTGTTTTAGGATAAGGCATGGTGTGGGTCGTGATGTGTAGGGGGTAGGTGATACGTTGGGATGGTCAGGAGGTTTTCATGGTTGGTACGGATGTTGGTCCGTTGCGGTGGTATGCCTAACTCAAACGTGTCGCTTCTGGGGTCGGGCTTGAGGTCTCGGCGAGTTCCATGAAAGGACGGGGCGTATCGGTGTTATACCTAGAGGGTGTCGTAGTCACGGGAAGTGTGAGAAGAAATAGAGGAGTATGTGGGTCCGCTAGTGGAGTCGTTATAGAAGGTACGGGATGTTGGGAGACAGGTGATGAAGGAGGCGGAGGGGGGGAAATTCCATGGTCTAAATCAGAGTAGTGCAAAGGGTTTCAGTCGGGGAATCACGTCAGTTTTCGGTTGAGCTGCAGAGGGTTAGTCACTGCGGTGCGGCTAGTTGACTACGGCTTTCATCTGGGGTGATCGGGATCGAGAGATGTCAGCATACAGACGGTGTTTCACAACTAGCAGGTATTTATTAGAGGGGTTCATGATGATCGGTTAAATAGAAGCGTTCGATGCAGGGTCTGTGGACAATAGTTGTTAATAGGATGGTCGTACATCATGTCGGTTAATTAGAGGTTTCATGGGGTACGTAGGTGTATAGTGAGCTGGATCATTACGGCGGGTTAGAAGTAAAGGGAAGTGTTTCCAGGTAGTCGGGGATTAGAGATAGAGAGGAGTTTCCAGACTGTCGTGCTTAGCAAATACATGTTCTACGTGCATGTCCGGTTAATGCGATTGTATTGACATGGGCGGGTGAAGGGGTACGGACGTCGGAGGAGTTGAAAAGATAGTAAGGGGGGATTCCATGGTGCGGGTGGGTGGTCGTGGGGATCAAGTTGACGGAAGGGGAGACGGGGAGGATGTTTCATGTTCAGAGTAGTGCGGATATTAAGTCGGAGATGGTCATAGGTGTCAGGTGGTGTATAGATCAGATTAGGTAGGTCCTCGGTCGCGTTCGAATAAAGTTCGATGTGCTCGGTTATATAGAGGGTTGATTTGTGGATGGTAGTCGGTTAGAAGGAGGGTCGTTGGGTCAGTGTGTTATAGTTTCGGTGATTTTAATAGGGTGTTCATTTATAGTCTGCTGAATGTAGTACTGAGTATGTTGTCGAGTATAGAGAGGTAAGGGAATCGTTTGAGGAATAGAGAGTGCCATAGTTGGTCTGGTAATTAATGACTCGGATTCGTGAGTGCGGATGCAGGGTAAAGAGTGGGAATTCTTTATGTTCGGTTCATAGTTCTCGTGTTAATAAGGGGGGACCAGTGTTCGTGGTAAGTGGTTTAATAAGGATGTTCGATAGGGGGCGGAGTTTAATAGATGTTCAGGGGAGGTCGGGAGAGGTTACAAATAAGAGGGTGTGTATTATGTAGGTAGGGTGGTTATATGAAGGTTCATGGCAGTTAGCTGAGGGGGGGTTCAGTTGGGAAGGGGTCGGTTACATAGTCGTTCTGGTTGGTCGAGGGGGTAGGGATTCAAGGTAACTAAAGTAGGTTCCTTTAGAGTCGGTTTGTAAATAAAGGGTGTTCGTGATGTAGTCGTGAGGATCGGAGTTATAATAGAGGGTTCATAGTATGGTTATGTAGGAGGTTCTAATAACTCGGTTTAATTTGATAGGTTTCTCATAGTTGGTTAATGAGAAGTGTTCAATATATCGTTTAAAGGATAGTAGGGTGGTCATAGGGGTGAGGGTGGTAATGAGAGGTTCAGCAGATCGTTTTAAATGAGAGGTTCATAGTCGTTAAGTGAGAGGTTCAGTTCGGTGTGAATGAGAGTGATTCATATAGTCGGTTAATAAGGTTTTGGGTCTAGAGAGTCGGTTAATAACGAAGGGGTCCGGATTTGAGGAAAGATGCGGAGGTTAATAGAGTACATAGTCGGTGCATATGAAGAGTCTGTGCATTAGTCCGTGTTCATTAGTCGGTTTATGTAGATGGTACATAGAATCGGTTGAATGAAGAGGGTTCTATGGGTCCGTTTTAATAGAGGTTCGATGTGTCCAGTTAATATAGGTTCATGGTCGTTTGCAGAATAAGGTGCATCGGTCAGTTAATATAGTGTTCATAGTCGCGTGTGGTGTATAATAGTAGGGGGGGTGTAGCAAATCGTCAGGGGTTGAGTTAGGGGTGTCATGTGCGGAATTAGGGTAAGTGGTTAGATGGTGGGGTTAGCGTTCATGGATTCAGGAGGTGAGGGATCATGAATAGGTGTTCCTAAGGGGTGGGAATAGTGTTACTGTTAGTAGCGGCTTGCCGCTTGGTCAATGGTTGGTTTAATAGGGGTGGTTACAGTAGTCGTGTTAATAGGCAGGTGTGCCATTGGGGGCGGTTATTTGTAGGCAGGGTTTCTATAGTCGGTACTACGTGATTTCCGAAGTCGGGTTAGGCAATAGGGGGATGACATGGGGTCTGGTGGGTAAGTAGATGTTACATGGTGTCATTATGGTAATAAGTAGGTTCATACGTACGGGTGTAATAGGCGGGGTCCATGGTCGTTATTATGAGGATCGAGATTGTTCGTAATATAAACGATTGGCTTTCAATATATTGGGTTCTGGTTAATAATGAGGGGGTTTCGAGTGTGTCGTTTAAGAGAGGTTCTTTCAGGGTTCCTCGGTGTTTTCACTAGCGCTTTATAGTCAGTTACAAATTTGCGAAAAGAATTTCAAATGGTTCGAAAGTAATGCCATTGTGAGAGATATCTGCCACTTATACACTACAATCAGGTCTGGTTCACGAACTCACTGTGCAGGGTGGTGCGTTAAATGATTGCTATGCCGTAGTTTAATATAGTCTATAAAAATAGTACCGTGAATATCAACTGCATAGCGAGGGTAGTGGGCCCAGCGGTGGCAGGACACATGCGCGATTTGGGCTGCATGTGTCAATGATTCCCAGTGTCGCACTAACTACTTATTGGTAGCTAATTCCGAGAAAGTGTACAATGCTTAGCTTGAGGTATGGGGTCTTAAGTTCAGGGCTGGGTTTCAGATACTTCAGGCAATGGACCATGTTTGTCCGCGTGTCAGAAGACTTTTGATGGGGCTGTGTGACTGCAGTTCTGTAAGAATATAGAAGCGGAAAAATTACTATCATAAAGATAAATGTATTGCATTTTTAGGCACGGTGTGGCTACGGTGCATACAACATTGGCTAGATAGAGGGCATACACAGGTTTGGCAAAAAGTTAGGAACATTAAGTAGTAAAGCCTGTCAGGTCACCGTGAGGAGTGTAGTGACCCGGTCCGAAATTTTCTTTGACAGTGATCGAACCAACCTCGTCCGGGTGGTGGGGCTACATCGAGTGCTGACAGGTAAGAAATCGTACTGGGGGGTTAGCTCGGGCTTCACAATGCTGCGGATAAGTGGGTTACAGGATTGGTATCAGCAGGAAATGTGTCTGGTGTGTATTTTTAGCAAGCGGAATTGTGGCGGTATACAAGTGTGCAGCGGATGTTTCTTAGTGTGGATGCGGTATGCAGGATTGTCGTTATCATGGTGCAGGCGAGTTTGCTCGGGGTGGTGATTTGGCAGTGCAATGACTGATAATTATTTCTGGGTGTAGGGTTTTGCAAGTTAGCTCGGTGAGGTATGTGTGTTATAACAGTAGCGAATAAGTTCCTTGGTTGTTTGTTGTTGCAATAGGATTAGTGTGTGATTAACGACGGATTATAGTTGTAGACTGAGATAAGGTCATGTGTATGTTTGCTATAAGGATTGATGGGTGGGCTTGACAGTGCATGACGAATAATTGTCATGTTGTGATTTTGAGCGAAAAGGAATTGGTTGGTTACATGTAGGCGCG
>JAUJYZ010000709.1:0-142176 GCA_033675265.1 Actinostola sp. cb2023
GAAGCACATCTAACCATTGATGAGTTACGTGAAATGGCTGCAAGTAATAATTCAGCTGCATTAATGTCTAAAATATCTAGGTATGTTGCTAATATTGCTGGGTACAAATGCTTACTGGCATAAGGTCAAAGAAGACCTCAAAGCCATAGTAACATTCTTTTTTACCTTTTCATCAGCTGATATGCATTGGCCAGAATTACATGCTCTCTTTGAAGAGAACAATAATGGTGATATTCACACCCACTAGTGTAGAGAGACGTCAGAATGTCATCAACAATCCTCATGTTGTGGATTGGTTTTTCACTCAAAAACTAGAGAGTTTTGTGTCAACACTGGCTTTATGACACTCTTGTTGGTATAGATTTGAATACCAAGGTAGAGGTAGTATTCATTGTCACGGTACTGCTAAATTGAACAACGACCCAGGAATGGTGTCAGCTCACTAAGACTGCTTTGAAAGGTTTCTTAGCTCAGAAGTATAAAGATGAGCATGATGATGTTGATACAACAGAATTAGACCAGGATATTGAAGCTGGTAATAAAGCTGCTGAAACAGCATGTCAGTATGTTGATTGGTTATTATCAACAGTGAACCCAAACCCACCAGATGAAGACATGTGGATTAGACCACAAGTACATCCATGTCAGAAATGTTATAAAGACATTCCCGATTATGAAAAAGATTCTGATTATGCAGATCTTTTAAACATGGTTCAACGGCATACTCGCTGTAGTACTAGCTATTGCCTGAGAAAGAAACATAATGAATCTGACTTGACATGCAGATTTCATTTTCCATTTGATCAGTGTTCACAGACAAAACTAGAATTTGAAAAACTTCATAGTAAGAATGATGAAGTACAATATAGAGCAAAGATTGTTACTAAGAGAAATGACTCTAGGTTAAATAATAACCAACAGCTTCAACTACAAGGCTGGAGGGCCAACTGTGACATACAAGTAGTCATTGATCATTATGCTTGTGTTGAATATCTCACTAAATATGCTGCAAAAGGTGAACCAAGATCACCATTGCTAAAACAAGCATTTAATTCTATTGTTCAAAATGCTAACAATACCAGTGATCCACACAAAGCTATAAAGAAGGTAGTTATGAAAACCCTTGGTGAAAGAGGATTATGCTGCACAAGAGACAATGCATCATTTACTGTCACTTAAACTACATAGTTCATCATTTAATGTTATTCCTGTCAGTCTTAATGGCTCACGTAGAGTAAACACTAATAGATCAGAAGAGAATGGTGATACCTGTACCAACAATTCACTACTTGATGTTTACGCCAACCGTGAACAGTATGATAGTTTTCACCTGATATTGTCAATTTGAACTTTGTTCAGTTTGCAACAAAATTTAAAGTTGTCAATAGAAAATTGACAGAGCTGCCAGCAAATGTAATTCCAAGGATATTTCCAACCTACTCATCTAATCCCAAAGGGCCACATTTTGGCCTCTATTGTAAATACCAACTTTTGAGGTATAAATCCTGGAAAATAACTCAAGATAATGCATGGGGTGATCAGGAACCTACTGATGAAATCTTTGTTACTTGTTGGCATGAATTTTTGCAAACTCCATATGCAGAGGCTAATGTACCTGACTGGTTTGATAAACTTCAAGATGTTATTCAAAATCAAGAAGAACCAGATAGTGAACCTGTTGAGTCAGAGAGTACCAACACACGTGAAGAATGGATGATAATATCAGACCTTCACACACCATTTGAAAATACTGATCAAAGTTCAATGTCAACACATGATTGGCACCAAGACAGAGTCAGATACACTGACCAAGAAATTGGTGAAATGCCTACATGGATTAAAACCAAAAAAGAGCAAGCTAGTGGTATCACTCATCAAGACTATCAAGTTGTAGATATCAATAGTTTTAGTGAAATGCAAAAAACTTGCATATAATATTGTGAATAATCATTCTGACGATACATCTGTTTGAGAAAGACTCACTGTGTCTCATTATCATAGGAGTGGCTGGAACAGGTAAAAGCTACCTCATTAATGCTTTACGCAACCTCTTACAAAATAGATGTGCAGTTTCTGCCACAACAGGTAAAAGCGTCTTATAATATCAAAGGTGTTACAATTCATTCACTGCTGAAATTACCAGTTGGTCCAAGAGGTAACAAAGATCTTACAGGTCAAAGCTTATGTAGACTACAAGAGAGTCTCAATGGTATAGAATATATACTCATAGACGAATATATTCAATGCTTGGCCAAACCACATTTGGATGGATAGATAAGCGTTGCAAGCAAGCAACAGGATGCTATGATAAAGTACTTGGAGGAAAATCCTTGATTTTGATTGGTGATCCAGGTCAGTTACCACCTGTAGCAGATAAAGCCCTCTATCATGCTAAACCGTCAAATGCTATTGGAGAACAAGGTTATCAGACATACAGAATGTTTGACAATGTGGTTAAGCTTACTGTTAATCAAAGAGTTCAGGGTATGTCTACAGAACAAGAAGAGTTCAGAAATTTACTTTTAAGGCTTCGAAAAGGTGATTCAAGACATGAAGATTGGCAGTTGTTGTTTGACTCGTCAACCATCTAATATTGTAGAATGATTTGTCTCAATTTGATGATGCAACTAGACTGTTTTACAGCAATGATGAAGTTGGAACATATAATCATGAACAACTCACCAAACTACAACAACCTGTTGCTAATATCAATGCACGTCATTCATCTGCTATGGCAAAAAAGATGACTTCTGAGGACATGTCGGGTCTACAGCCAACAATTTTCCTAGCAAAGGGTGCCAAAGTAATGCTGACAATGAATCTCTGGGCAAGTGTTGGTCTATGTAATGGAGCCACTGGAACAATCCTTGACTTTATCTATGAGAGTAATCACCAACCACCTGATCTACCTATAGCTGTGATTGTTCAGTTTGATGACTACAGAGGTCCTTCTATCAGTGATACATTACCATGCTCTGTACCAATATGTCCAGTTACTGTCTCAGCTCAGTCATCAGATGGCTTTCATGAAAGGCAGCAGGTACCTCTAAGACTTGCCTATGCTCTAACAATACACAAGAGTCAAGGTCTTACTATGTCTAAAGCCTGGATAAACATTGGTAAATCAGAGAGAACTCCAGGAGTGTCATATGTTGCTATTAGTAGAGTCAAAAAACACTCTCATCTTGTGTTATTGAACCAATGACATTTGAAAGGTTGACCAGTTTGAAATCTTCTACAACTTTACAGTACAGACTAGATGAAGAAGCTAGACTAGATAGCACAGCACAAGCAACATGCAGTGCTTTTTTCTTCAGGCATAAAACGAAATTCATTTGATAGTTATATAAAGGGAATTAATACATTCATTCCAGTTATTAGAATGGTGATACAAATCACCATTATATTGTTACTCATTTGTAATATCTTTCATTTTTAGGTAAGTGGGGTTTTTTTCACTAACTTTTTTCTGTCCTCCCTTCAAATTATCATTATTGCTTAACTCACACTTTGTTACTTATTTTTATATTATATTTGTTCACAGATAACACAAATACAAAGTAACAATAATTTGGATTCATTAATGAAATATGGACTTGGACTGAACTATCCATCCTGGTGTACTTCATCAATCATTATACATCTACCTGGTATCTTTGAAGTATTATATTTGAACACTTTGAAGCATGAAGGACAGGAAACTTGTCAAGGATTGATAAATCATCATTTACATTTGTACATTCAAGGACAAAACCTACAAATGTATTTATTGGACTCAGTCTTCAGTACTGCTTAGTACCATTATGTGTGAAACTGCTTTATTGATTGGCTACAAAGCCATCATCTGACTGCTGAAAACATTACCCTCTGGCATTGCCATAATATATGCTGACAGGATTACTGTTTCATTAAAATGCTTTGACTCAATGCAAACAGAAAATATCACACACTGGATCAAGACATCTACATGTACTTGGATTTTTTTTGGTGAAGAGGAGTTTTGAGTTATCTACTTCTGTCAGACTACAATGTATTCATGACTTGTTCAAATCTCTATGACTTTTTTAATATCCCAGAACACTACAACATACATGTACATGTACTGTATGAATCAAAACTATAAATATTATTTACTGGATTCAAGACAACATTATCTTCTACAAGACAGTGTACTATGAGGCTTCAACATCTTTCCTGACATCTGGCCAGTAAATAACAATTCTCTATTTCATTGAATCCATATTTGTATTAATTACTGCATATCGTCACTACAAACTTTATGCAATGGTGAGAATAAAAGTGATCACTGACTGCTGAAAGTCTAAGAATAGCTGTCTGTCTATGACCAGATTGTTATAGTGTTAGCATTTAAGCAACATCATACTGCATTTAATTATTTTTATTTTATTTTTACCAGTTAATGCGCCATGCTAACAAGGGACAAACCCTGTGACATGTACATGAAATGTATGCATTAAAAGCTACATGTACGGCAGTGCACAACTCGCAGCATCTCACTTTCTATTAGAAACGACTAGTATATTCTGTAAATATTTTCTTCTCAAGTTCGTCACGCAATCTGCATTTTACAGTTGACTAGCCGCTATATGTTCTCGCTACATCTATGCAGCGGATGCAGTACGCAGGCTAACAAACTATAAAAACTCGCATCACCTCAAAGGTCATCCGTAAAGTCAGAGCAATGAAGCCATTTCTTGCATGGTTGACAGTTATTGGATTGCTTCTTGGGATTGTTTACCATTTTAGTCTTCCTTGGTTTGTATTTCCTGTGTTGTTGTGTTCGTTGCGTTTCTTGCATCGGGTGGACCAACATTCCCGAGAGTTTTCTGTCATGTTTTTACCCGTGATGTCAGGTAAGTCATATGGTCTGTGATATGTATAAATGATTGATGTATTATTAGTGTGTGTGCCGGTAACACACGTACATCTATCAGTATCCAACTACGTAGTGTATATAGTACTGACTGGTGTCTGTGTGCCTTGAAATGTTCTGTGAATCAAACGGTTAAAAGAGACACAAGTATCTTCATTTCTATTACTAACTAGTGCTGAAACTTTCCTTCATGTTGAAACATTTTCGTGTTGAAACATTTTCGTGGTCAAACTAGCGTCCTGACATGGCGGGAACTTGAAACGTCACGCACTGTTGACAATATCGCATTATCGTTTATCAAATGAGCTTGTGTCACCTGTCACGTGACTTTAAATTTTCACTGAAGACAAACGAAAATACCATAACTGGAAAGAGCATACTAAAATTAGTAAAAGTGGAAAGTTTGAAGGGAAGTAAGTAAATAGGGCAAGAGTTCCAGGCATTCAAACTTTGCCTTTTTTGTATGGAAATGTATTGCCCTCCAAGCGGGAAAGTTTGAAAGCCTTTAACTTTTGTCTTATATTTGCTTGGTTCCTTTGAGATTTTCAACTTTTACTAATTATAGTATGCTCTTTCAAGTTATGATATTTTCGTTTGCCTTCGGTGAAAATTTAAAAAGTCACGTGACAGGTGACACAAGCCCATTAAGAGGCTATTACATAACAGTTATATACTGTTCCATTGTATTTTACCGATTCGAAATCGCTTAAGTCCATTGTAACAAACTTTAATATTGAAGTTCAGTGCGAGCTAGTAATCTTCAACAACAAATTGCAGAGATGACACACAGCACAGGGGGCAGTTGCCACCCCTCCCCCCGCACCTTTATTTTGTAACTGGAAGCGTCTACAGCATCTACTTAGAAATTATCACAGCTGGACTTCTACTACAATAATGCTACCATGTCAGTGCTACTAGCAGGGGCGTAGGCAGGGGGAGGTCACAGGGTGCCTGTGATCCCCCCCCCCCCCCCCCCTTCCTCTGGGTCTACTCTTTAAATTTATGTTTGAGGAGGGAAGGGGGGGGGGGGGTGGTGAACGATATGGGTGGTGACCCCCCCCCCCCCCCCCCCCCCCCCGGCCCCCCCAATGGAAAATCCTGGCTACGCCCCTGACTTGGAATATTGGATTGGGGGGGGGGGGGGGGGGATTATTAAAGGGGAGGTGTGCCCTGTATTGCAGAGGTATATCTAGGTAGGGTAACTTTGTAGAGTAACTTTGTGGGAGCTTCATGGAGAAACACCTCATTCCCAGTCGCTTCCGTTTCCTCACCTTCCCAGAATTGTGTATCCTTTTTGCGTGCAGTCAGTAATGACTGGGTGGTATCCACACCACACCCCTTTCATAATTGAAGTGATCAAAATCTGAATTCTCCTTTAGAATTCTAAGAGCCCATGTAATGGGAGAATTTAGATTTTGATCATAGATCACTTATGTTATTGTAGCAAATGGTATTGTTTTTTCATTTGTTTTTCTTCTCGGTTTCTTCCTTGCATTCTTCACAAGTGTGGTCAAGGCCGGGTACTACAACAATAAGAACTACAACATATCTGATATCTTCAAGAAAACTGTTACCAAGTATCCACACAAAACAGCTTTCCAGTTTGAAGGCAGGAGCTGGACGTTCCAAGAGGTTGATGAGTACTCCAACAGAATTGGCAACATTTTCAAATCCAAAGGGTTTGACAAGGGAGATGTTGTTGCACTCTTCATGGAGAACAGACCCGAGTATGTCTTCATCTGGCTTGGCCTGGCCAAAATTGGTGTCATAACATCACTCATTAATTTTAATCTACGATTGGATTCCTTATTGCATTGTATAACAGTCTCAAATGCCAAAGCTCTTATATTTAGTGGTGAATATACAGGTAAGAATCAAATCAGTAAAACAGAGTATGTGCTCTGGATTGCCACTGTTTCTAAATGCATGTAGTATAAATCGGCTCCTGATTTTATTGATTAATATTCCAGCCTCTTGAGGGTCGGGGAATGAGTAGCCTGTGAACAGGCTCTCCGAGGGGAGAGGGTCCCCCCCCCCCCCCCCCCCCCTCTCTCTCTCTCTCTCTCTCTCTCTCTCTCCCAATCTCTCCTGGCCCCCTCTCAGCCTCTGGTAAGGGTAATCCTCCATCCAATCTTTTTCTGGAATACAGTACCTTAAATAAGCATGAGAAAGAAAGTTTTCAGATATGAAAAATGTCTTGTTCTTTTACTCTGTCATCAGATGCTGTGACAGATATTGTAGACAGATTACCTGATACAATGCAGTTGTTTAGTCACGGTAGCAATGCAAACATCAAACTACCTTCCAGCAGTCTTGATCAGGATCTCAAACATGCTTCATCAGATCCCCCCTATAATCAACTACAAAAAAGGTTTTGCAGGTAATGTTGCAATTACCATCTCATATTATCTCATCCCGTTCCATTTCATTTGATCACTTTTGTCGTGTCCCATCTTATCTCATTCCATCATATCCCATGTTAATACCCCACTTCACGGTTCGGTTCAGTAGCCATGAACAATGGATCCAAGTCGAGGTTGTCCTTGTGCTTCAATTATTGTATTTGCACAAGGACAACCTCGACTTGGTACCATTGTTCGTGGCTACTCAATTGAACCGTGAAGTGGTGTATTATAGTTGCTCTATTGAATAATTGCAGATGTTATGTTTTATGTTTTCACTTCTGGGACTACTGGACTGCCAAAGCCTGCACCAGTCAAGACATCGAGGTACATGTGCGACAATATGTTTCGCGCAAAATTAACACTGACATAAGGCTTCCTTGTGCTTGCGCTTATACTTGCGTCAGGCGCGTTTTCACAATGACATGGTAACGCCTCTTTTGCTTGCGCTTATACTTGCGTCAGGCACGTTTTCATAGTGACATAACGCCTCTTGTGCTTGCGCTTATACTTGCGTCAGGCGCGTTTTCACAATGACATGGTAACGCCTCTTTTGCTTGCGCTTATACTTGCATCAGGCACGTTTTCATAGTGACATAACGCCTCTTGTGCTTGCGCTTATACTTGCGTCAGGCGCGTTTTCACAATGACATGGTAACGCCTCTTTTGCTTGCGCTTATACTTGCATCAGGCACGTTTTCATAGTGACATAAGGCCTCTTGTGCTTGCGCTTATACTTGCGTCAGGCGCGTTTTCACAATGACATGGTAACGCCTCTTTTGCTTGCGCTTATACTTGCGTCAGGCACGTTTTCATAGTGACATAAGGCCTCTTATGCTTGCGCTTATACTTGCGTCAGGCACGTTTTTCATAGTGACATAAGGCCTCTTGTGCTTGCGCTTATACTTGCGTCAGGCGCGTTTTCATAGTGACATAAGGCCTCTTATGCTTGCGCTTATACTTGCGTCAGGCGCGTTTTCATATAGTGACATAAGGCCTCTTATGCTTGCGCTTATACTTGCGTCAGGCACGTTTTCATAGTGACATAAGGCCTCTTGTGCTTGCGCTTATACTTGCGTCAGGCGCGTTTTCATAGTGACATAAGGCCTCTTATGCTTGCGCTTATACTTGCGTCAGGCGCGTTTTCATAGTGACATAAGGCCTCTTGTACTTGCGCTTATATACTTGCGTCAGGCGCGTTTTTCATAGTGACATAAGGCCTCTTGTGCTTGCGCTTATACTTGCGTCAGGCGCGTTTTCATAGTGACATAAGGCCTCTTATGCTTGCGCTTATACTTGCGTCAGGCGCGTTTTCATAGTGACATAAGGCCTCTTATGCTTGCGCTTATACTTGCGTCAGGCGCGTTTTCATAGTGACATAAGGCCTCTTGTGCTTGCGCTTATACTTGCGTCAGGCGCGTTTTCATAGTGACATAAGGCCTCTTATGCTTGCGCTTATGCCTGTCTGCGCATTTTCATAGTGACATAAGGCCTCTTGTACTTGCGCTTATGCTTGCCTGCGCGTTTTCATAGTGACATAAGGCCTCTTGTACTTGCGCTTATGCTTGTCTGCGCGTTTTCATAGTGACATAAGGCCTCTTGTCTTGCGCTTATGCTTGTCTGCGCGTTTTCATAGTGACATAAGGCCTCTTGTACTTGCGCTTATGCTTGTCTGCGCGTTTTCATAGTGACATAAGGCCTCTTGTGCTTGCGCTTATACTTGCGTCAGGCGCGTTTTCATAGTGACATAAGGCCTCTTATGCTTGCGCTTATACTTGCGCCAGGCACGTTTTCACAGTGAAATAAGGCCTCTTGATGTTTGCATCGTGTGCTTGCACATATGGTTGCGTAAAGCGCGTTTTCTTTGTGACATATAACGCCTCTTGTGCTTGCGCTTATACTTGCGTCAGGCACGTTTTCACAGTGAAATAAGGCCTCTTGTGCTTGCGTCAAGAGCGTTTTCACTATGATATAAGGCCTCTTGTGCTTATGCTTGCGCCGCTAGTGAAAACTTGCAGTATTTAAGCTATACAGACACACGGTGCAGAATTGCGTACCGGCCTGTCAATATATGAGTGTAGCGTGACCAATATTAATATATTTGGCCTGCATGCGACAAATTGCAGATTTGGACTGACAAACTGAAAGTGTGACATCAGCTGGCAATATTTCTCGCAATGTTGCACCATGTATTTGTACCTGTAAGTCGACTGGTAATTGCATGCACGTGCCATTCGAAGTCCAGGAGTAGAATTTGAGACAATTGCTGGTTTTCATTAGACGTCACTTCCGGTCTCGTGAGGAATTTTCATCAGCTGAATTGCGCTTTTTCAATAGAATACTCTCTGCTTGATAGCACATGTAGGGCAGTGTTTGCCCGTCATTTGAAGCAAATAATGAGATTCAAGGAGTAGTTTTAACAGCTGTTGAAACCAAGCAATTGTACAATAACATCGTCATGCACTCGAAGTCCAGGGGTAGAATTTGAGAATAATATGTTTGTTGCAGATTCTTTCTCTTTGCTAATGTATTCGGGTTTCTGTACAATGTTGGGTCCAAGGATGTAATATACTGTACTCTACCTCTGTACCACACGGCTGGTGGCGTCATGGGAGTTTCTTCTTGCCTCCTACTTGGAACGACGTTAGTCATCCGCAGGAAGTTCTCAGCGAGTAGGTTTTTTGAAGACTGCATTGAGTACAAAGTTACAGTAAGTATCAAAAACAGGTTTTCTCAGCCGAGTGACGTGAGCATACTTTGTGCGTCGAGACCGTTTCCACAATGAAGTAACGACTGCATGCTGAAGTGCCGTTGTTCAGTGAAGAAAGATGAAGTGTGTTCTATATCCCCTCCCACCCCAACCCCCCATGAATAATTAATGAGGGAAATACAATAGAAATCATAAGCGTAGCAGACATCTGTAAATCGGCAAGAGATTCGTCCTCATTTGCATTCAACTTTAACTTGGATTTTCTTGGCCAAACTGTTTCCTATCATCAAAATTATAGTGAAACATCCACTTATACATCGTTGGATTCGATAAGTAATATACAATATTCGCGTCCGATCATATTGTATATAGTACATAAAACTAGACAGATAAGAAATGATAAATAAATATATAATAATAATAATAATAATAATAATAATAATAATAATAATAATAATAATACTGAATGTAGATTTTTGTGTCTCAGTAGTAAATGGACAATTTTATTTCAATGTCATTCTTGTATTTACGGCTCTGTCTTTAGGTTGTGCAATATATCGGTGAATTGTGTCGCTATCTGCTTCTCCAACCTCCTCGTCCATCAGACACTCAACACACCATTCGCTTAGCAATTGGAAATGGACTCAGACCCAAAATATGGTCAGAATTTCAATCGCGTTTTAACATCAAACAAATTGGTGAATTGTACGGTTCAACTGAGGGAAATGTAGGTATCTTTAACACTGACAATACTGTTGGATCCTGTGGTTTTGTGTTGACGATTTTCCCAAGTCTTCATCCAGTTACTCTTATTCGTGTCGACCCAAAGACTGGAGATATACTGAGAGGAGCAGATGGTATGGCAATGGCATGCCAGCCTGGTCAACCTGGGCAGATTGTTGGTAGGATCATGCAAGGGAGTGAGTATCAGTTTGTAACATTGTATAGAGTACTAGTTTCGTCTCACGATTATTGAAGTTTTTGCACAACGCAAAGGCGCAAGGAAGGCAAGATAGTAAATGGATTAACGGAGTGCATGGGGCTAGTGGTCGTCTGCCTCCCCCCTCCTCTCCCGCCCACCCCCCGGGCCTCCTTCCTCCCTGGCACCCATCAGGTAAATGTATGACCTCGCAGTTGTCCATGACAACCTATGGAGTTCTCTTTTCCTTACAGCTAGCTCAGCATTTCGTTTTGATGGCTACCTCAACAAACAAGACACAGCCAAGAAAATTGCTCGGAATATCTTTGCCAAAGACGATTATGCCTTCCTTTCGGCGATGTACTCGTAAAAGACGAGTATGGATACGTATACTTCCTGGATCGTACAGGTGACACCTTCCGATGGCGCGGCGAAAACGTATCGACCGCCGAAGTTGAATCGATTGTCTCAAAAGTGCTTGGAATGTGCGACGTCGTCGTCTATGGAGTTGATGTTCCCGGTACAGAAGGAAAAGCCGGAATGGTTACCATTGCTGATCCAGAGCAACTCGTGGATGTTGGAAACCTCGCGTGCAAGCTTGAGTCAGTGTTACCACCGTACGCACGCCCAGTGTTTGTTCGTATTGTACAAGCCATTCGCATAACAGGAACATTTAAATTTCAGAAGAATAAGTTAAAGGAAGAAGGGTTTAATGTGAACGTGGTACAAGACCAACTTTACTATTTTGATTCTGTATCAAAGTCTTACTTGCCTCTGGATAACAATGCTTATTGTAAAATTATGGAGGGTAAATTGAGACTGTAGAGACTGTAAACGTATTTAGAGACTTGTCAGAAATTAACAGGGGGGAGGGGTGGAGATTTTAAATTGAGCGTTGAAAATGTTGTGACCCTCCCCTAGCGATGGGAATGAAATTTCCTGACCCTCCCCTTGGGTTTGGCCTAAAATACCAAAATACTCACTTTTTCACTGCCTATTTTTTCATGGCCCTCCCTTTTCAGGGGGCTCAAAAAGTTATGACCCTCCCCCATTTCCAACCCCCCCCCCCCCCCCCCCCCCCCCCCCCCCCCTGCTAATTTCTGACAAGTCCCTAAGATGAGAAATCAGTGTAGGTCACAACGACTTAATTCTGCTTTTTACGACTGACCTCTGCGACATATAGCTAGTCTCCTTTGCAGCCGTTCTTAGTGTCAGCCGTCTAACGGCTGCAAAGGAGACTAAGGTATAGCCTGCTTATCCCGATTACCGGCCTATCCAATCGAACATTCGGTAATCGAACTGGCTCAATCGAACTTAAGGTACCAGGGGACCTTCGTGACCACTGTTCACTGAAAGCCGCGTAGCGCGCTAACCACTCGTCCAACACGCGGTTTTTTAGAACAGAGTGTCAGTGCCCTGATTACAATGACACTTTCCGTTTAGAAATCGATTGAATTCCCGCGTGCACGCTACTCTTTGAATAAGGCCGGTCAAATTTTCTAAAATGTGCAATAACAAAAAATATTTACAAAATAGGAAATAATCTCAAGCATATTTAGAATCTGCATTTATTCAGCTTTAAGAAAATGTATACTTTTAATTTATAGACGGTTGGACGAGTGGTTAGCGCGCTACGCGGCTTTCAGTGAACAGTGGTCACGAAGGTCCCTTGGTACCTTAATCGAATTCAATCGTTCGATTGAATTCGATTGAGTTCGCCAATCGAACACAATCGAACGCGTTCGATTATCGAACTCTTCATTTAATTGCTCAACTGATATTCCCGGGATTTGCCTCGGCGAAGTCAGTCCGAAACTGACTCACGATGTGTCGTGTCAAATCTGTGAACGATTTGATCCGCTCGATCATTCGATCAGACTGACATGCAAAGCTAGGCTGCATGTTCACACTTAAGTTGACTGACCGAGTTGACGTACATCTCCGACAACGTGTTCCCGGACGTGTTCTACTCCACACTCGGACAACTATTTAAATGAAAGCAATCAGCTTCAAATGCATAGTTAAAGTCGCTATTAAAAACATGGTGAAAGGATAAAACATGAGTCCTGTGAGTCAACTCGGGGCCATCTTTAGAAAGAGACCGGCGAAAGAGCCCGTTCATCAGTGAGGCTAAATCTAATCCAGGGTCGAACCGATGTAATATTTCTTCATTGTGTATCAATAGAATGTAATTTGCACTTTTCTTAGCGTTATTTAATCATCCGGGCGGAAAGAATATATTATTCCTGCCGCTTCAGTAGACAGGTACCGAACATCAGTAATCGAACAAAATCGGACTGATTCAGTTCGATTACGTTCGATTGAGTCCGATTGAACTATTTATATATAGTTCGAGTGAGTTCGATTGGTCATCGAAAAATTATATGCATGTTCGATTATGTTCGATTGGCGAACTCAATCGAATTCAATCGAACGATTGAGTTCGATTGATTTTTCGTTCGATTGGATAGGCCGGGCGATTAGTACGGTTCTAATCGGTATTTGGTTCTAATCGGTATTTGTAACTGGATAAACATCACAATGCACTTTGATGTCTCGAGTTGCAACTACACAACTGACTGCGCGACTGTACTCTCTTGTCTCGGGTCTCTCATATACAAGCAAATTGTATCAAGAGAAATATTTTAATTTTTCAGTTAGATTTTCTAACAGATGTTTAGAGCGTCGTTCCTTATGTATAATTTTATTTAAAAAATTCGATACGTACTAACATGCGTCAGTAGAAGTGTAATGATTTTGTTTGGTGATGATTTTTTCAGTTATTTTCCTTATTTTGAAAAATCGTCACAAGTTTCTGAAAAAAATTAATTAATTGTGTAATGACGATGCAGCAGGTATGTCACCATTTCGCGTTATCATAACAGAATCGAACTTTTCCATTGAAAATAAATCAACTTCCTGGAAGTACTACCCACTTCTTGCATGTGCAGAAAAACGCAGAAAAACGAGATTTTCAGTCTTTCGCTTCCTTTCAGAATGAGGTCACTTCGAGTTTCCTGTGCGCAGGTGCCATGGGGTCAATACAATGAAAACAGGAAAAAAACAGGTTTTTCAAACTTCAAAACCTGTTTTACAACATAAATTTGCATAAATGTGCATATATTTGCATAAATTAGCGTGGGTGTAAATCATTTATCATATAATTTTACACCAACTGGCCAATCATATTGCAGAACTCAAAACGAGGTCCAAAATTTACATAAATTATTCCTTATATGGTGTTAGTGATTGCCATGAAGAAAGCATTTTGCTTTCAAATGAACAAAACAGTACGAACAAAATGGCGGCAGCGACCAACGACGTGAAAGCGACCGAAAAGCGGGAAAATAGTGCAGATAAGCCGGCCATAGTAATATTAGACAGCGATGAGGAAGAAGATCAAACAACAAGTGAACTTTTTCATGCATTCATCCAGGCCGTTCAACCCTTTTTGGAGCGCAAAGAGGTATTGTTGCTTCGCGTAAAATTCTCAGAGCTTCGCCCCGACTACGCATGCTGTTCTCCATTCAGGGAAATGCTTCGTCGAAAGACAAGTCAAGTACGTAACATCGATGTTTACATCCATTTTAATGAAGTTTTAAAGTGCCTAATCAGTAACGCTGCAGTATACGGAAGGGATGTCTCTCAACAAAATCGAGAAGGCGAAGCGAAAAGTGTCGGGGAAAGCAGCGCTTCCCATGTCGAGACCGATTCAAAGGCTGGGACAATGGCGGGTAAATTTGAAACTGTGCGGCTGGATTCCCATCACAAGATCAGCTCTACCAACACATCAAGCAAAACAATGGATGAAGGCATTAAAATAATTGATTTAGATCATCAATCGAGTTCACAGGAATGTGAATCACGGAGTAATTCGAAGAAAATTGTGATAGATCCAGAACAAGAGAAGGCAGTTCGCAAAAGGAAGAAGAAAAGGTATATAGCTAAACTAGAAACAAGATTAAAATACATCGAAGACGAAGTCAAGAGACTGAGTAAATCTGAGTTGAGCCTCGAAGAAATGGAACTTGCTGACAGTAATTACATTCAGGAAAGCAGATTGAAGGAACAATTCAATAAAGTGTGGGAAAAAATCTGTAAACTTAAAGGAAGGACACCTAATACAGGAAGAGTGGTTGAACAAGAAATCAAGCTCAAAGGAACCAATTTCCCAGCCATCGACAGAGCTTTGCAAAAGTTTCTAAAGAGGAAAAGAGGGTTTCCAGATATTTTTGATATTCGAGACATTGTAAAGAAAGCCAATGAAAAACACAACTTTGGACTTTCGCCAAGTGTGTTGCTAGAAATTGCAGCTGATCTTTTCACAGATATCGGAAACAAGATACAGAAGAAAAGAAAGAAAGACTACGAGTATAACTTTGGTTGTCATTTGACGGATAATTACTTGTCAAGTTTGGACCCTGCATTGAATGATAATGCACTTAGAAAAAAACTGGATGAAAATCGAAAAGTCAACGAAAATGCCTTAGAAAATGTGTTCCAAAAGTTTGTGCACCTGGGGAGGATGAAAGGTCAGAATTACGTGGGAGGTGATTCAACTACAACGAGCCCGAGCGATTCAGAAAGCAGTGGCACAGAGAAGAATGCTAGGAGGAGATCAAGGAAAAAGAAGAGAGATGTTTCAGATGCCAGTGGCGAAGAAGGCAGGAAGTCAAAGAGAGCAAAACACAGACCAACCACTGTAAGTGCCACTATTACTACCTTGGAATCTACTGAGGTTGAGATGAATGCCGACTCCATTTGTGGTGCACATGTACCGTCCAATAACAAGTTGCCAGTCAATGGTACTCGTGAAGCAATTTCTTCACAGTGCACCAAATCCTATTCTCAGATGAAGGATAGTGGCAAGGCAATCAATGGTGAAGAACATAACAGCATTGAAATCATAGATGATGACAATGAACTTACCGTGACGGATGTTAAACCAGCTGACGACAAACCTATTCATGTGAATGGCACTGATGAAAATACCCCAAGCCTTTCCAATTGTGCAGAAAGTTGTACCAATGTGGTTGAGCACGACAAATCTGTCAGTGAGCGACAACAAGATAGTATGGAGATTGTACATAAGAATGATGAGAAGGAACAAGATTGTCAAGATCTTGTGAATAAAACTGTTACTACAAGTACGCAAAGCTCAGGAAGTTCTATCGAGACTAAAAGTCCTACTACAAGCCCCAAACTAGTCAATGCCTCAAAGCTCCATTCAAAAATACAAGAACTGAAGAAAAAGAGGCTATCAGCTCTGATTCCAAGATTGTCTAATGATAAACAATTACTTTCTCAAACCAATCGTGATTTACCTGAATCTAGGCCTTTGAAACGAAAAGCTACAGTTCCCCATCACAACCAACAGCGTATTAATGGAGCTCCTAGTACTTCAACCCCCAAGGATGCACAGGTTCTACGTGTAAAGAATGACTGTAATGGTGTAGATGCTAAAGTAATTAATTCTGATATCTCTAGTGTAAGTCAACCATCTTCAAACTCCAGTTCTCCATCAAAAAAGCAATCGCTACTGAGTGAATCTCTTGGACATTCTCCTAACAGGGGTAGTAACAGGTGCTTTCCTTGCCACCGTCAAAAGTGTCACATTCAACAACTTAATTCAGGCACTACTGCTTCTCTCGTCGCTGCTTCTCCGAAAAGATTATGTCCAGGTTTATCTTCAGTGATTGCGTCTTCTGCAGGTAACGGCAAGACGAACACATCACTAAGAGTGAAAGCAACAGACACTGTAATCATCCTCTCAGATGATGAAGATTAAATATATCTAGATAGAGTTAAACCTAATTGGAGCCCATGTGGATAATATGAAACCTGTCATCATAATAATAACGAGTGTATGTAGAGGGTGTCCAACTAGAATGAGTTGACTTTTAGCTCTTGCTGTGTTATCTTTAAGAACATTTTTATGCAGCAGTCACCCAGTATACGTTCATCTTTGTCCCACTTACTATGAAAATCACTAGAGTGGTAAATTGGCTGCCAGTAATTTGAACTGACCTTCTTGAAATGATCGAGGGAGAGGTAAACAGGTAAAAAATGCCTTACAAAAAATGCCTCGAGACCCTTTCTTGTTTCATCACATTTGTCATGAGAAATATTTTGTGATCACGTGATTTTTTTTTTTTTATTTTTTTTTTTTTTTGTGATCATGTGATAATGAATTGTTTCGTCACCAGTTCAAATTCCTAGCAGGCAATTTACCAATAGAGTGATTTTCATAGTAAATGTACACACCATACAATAACAGAAATCACCACTTTATTAACATATCTTTTACCCACTTATAGCGACTAGTGTATCATAATATAAATAATTTTTAATGTGCCAATAGTTTAACACATTTATCATATCTACATACTTCATTCTTGATCATGGTGATAAGAAAATCATATACCTAGCTATGTAATGGGCTGATTGTCTATTGAAGAAGTATGCTAGAACATTATTACTGCAGTGTGACACGAACTAGATTAAGCACCTTTAATGTTGTGTTCACATACTTCTGTTTCCGAATAGGCCCTTTGCAGTGTACAGTCACATGCCAATATATCGCTTGAATAACGAATGAACTGAGCCGAAGATCCCATGGGAACGGCTCTGCTGACTGGCAAACAAACTTTGAGACATTGATTGAGAAATATCGACAATCAACTGGAGGTTGAAAAATAGCATTTCAAACAGATTTCTTTACTGTCACTACTGATATCATGTAAGATTCTTCAAATAAATAAAGTCAGATTTTTTTGCCAGTCAGTACAACCACGTGATCGTAATCCTGCAAAGGGCATATTACCCAATCAGTTTCCAATTTAGCGACACATTTTATTGGTGCATTGCTGAGACAGAAGTGTGTTAGTTTCTAGTTTGCATGTGACATCATGGCAGCCATGTTGGTTCCCAATATTGTTAACACCAACGTACGTTCACACCACCAACCTGGCTGCTGCGTCTTTGTAGTTTAAATAACCAGGGATTGATTGCAAACCAGTAGTACATCGAAGGTGGTCACTCTGTCGTGTCATGCAGTCTGTAAAGCCTATAATATGGAGTTTAAGAGTTGCAAAATCTATGACGGCAAACTCGTTGAACTGGAAGTCTAAATAACTTCTGCTAGGAGTGTCGTACATTAGAGATTTAGTTCGAGCCTAAGCCTGTGAGGTTACTTCATCCACAGGGAATACCAACTATGAAGGTATTAAACTCCGACCAGAAGTTATTTGCACTTCTGGTTGATGTCGCTGTCATAGATTTTACAAATCTTAAACTCCCTAATATTAGTATGCATACTCCATTAACCAAAAATTGTTGGTTTTGTAAGATGCATGTAATATGACAACTGCATTCGAATCCTATATGATGTACATAATAAAGTATCCTAATTGCTAGACAGTGAAAATATTGTACTTATTTTTTAACATAGAAATACTAATATGTTTTATTCAGTCAATCCAATACCATAGTTGTCAGAAATATGATATTAGTGATAAATTTAGCTCTAGATGAGAATTGTTTTAAATTACATCAAAAATGAATCTTAGAAATTGAAATGCTAAACCTGTAAACATTTCAGTCTAATAACGATTTCAAACTCACAATAATATTATTCTATTAGTTTATTAGTATTGTGCTTGCAGTACAGAATTCATTCAACAGAATTACTCTTGGCATAAAACATGGCAATAAAAAGTTGACAACCTTTGACACAGTAGTATACGTAGCGTTTTATTATATAGTAGGGATTTCCAAGAACTTTACATGTTTATTTGAAGCCTTTTTCATTCACTCCAGTCCTTACTAGTCTCCTTCGCAGCCATGGGAGGGATTTCCAACTGACACTCTACGAAAGAGAATAATATTGTACCCTGTTCACAACATGTTTTAAAGTCAACTATACAGTTTTAGTAGAAACCAACTAGCATACTATCACAAATCCTGCAATCTGATTGGCTAACATACTCTATCTTAAATTAAGAGTGTCATACTCTATCTTATTGAGTGATAGATAGTGAGTAGTGAAAAAGCTGGCATTTTGAACAAAAACAGCGAAAAATCAATAAATATTGGTATGAATCGAAGGTAGTATGATAGTTGGTTTCTACTAAAACAATTTGACTACTCGTTCTCGTTTTCTATGAGTTAAAATATTTAGTCAACTTGACGCTATGCGCCTCGTTGACTATTGACTCATAGAAAACTCAACTCATAAGCTTTGGCACAAAACTGCCGGTAAACTGTCCTTTATGTCGCACAGTATACATTCCATGTAGTTTAATTCTTGTGAAATTAGATGCCCTCAAATTGTCCTTACAAGATTTGTTATTGTTCATTGGGTTCCCTGTGGTAACAAAGATCACACGCATGCGTACCAGTTCAACCAGTTTGGCGCGATCACCATATATACATAATTTACGATGAAATGCTTTGTTAACCAAAAAAATCGCTTTTTATTTATTTTCTAGTGGTAACTGACCGTCATTAACATAATGCGAGACATAAATCCGTAAGTCAACAGGAGCTGACCATTTGAATTGGTTGTCAAGGCGGTTAAAACGCATGTGCTGTGGTTGTATTTTGGTTACAAACCTCAAAATGGTCGTTTAGTTTGTACATTGTAGTGTTTTGCGTTCTTGGTTACCGAGTTCAAGAAAAAAAGACTTTGAAAATGACCATGAACATGAGTGCCTCGGTTTCCATTGAAGAAAATGAAGTAATTCGTTTAATCGTACAGTTTTTAAGCTCTCGTAAACTTCACAAATCCACAAGAAACTTGGAGAGAGAGAGTGGCATTACGAACTGTAGCTACTACAATGAAGATGTCCTTTTTCTTCGCCAGCTTACTCTAGATGGAGAATGGGATGCTATTTTGACTTTTGCTCAACCGTTGGAGCAGATTGAAGGATTTGATGCGAAGAAATTCCGTTATCTGGTACTCAAGGAGAAGTTTATGGAAATATTGTACTTCAAATCTGGATTTGAAGGAAGTTCTTCGAGTTATTCCATTGAATATATGATTAAATGTTTGGAACAACTGGAGAAGAACTGCCCTGTTAAGAGTGATTACACGAAACTATGCTGGTTATTGACCGTACCTGATCTCTATGATCAACCAGAGTACAAAGACTGGAACCCAGAAACTGCAAGACTGGAATGTTTTGGTGAAATAGTTCAACTACTAAGGAATGTCATTCCACTTGAGAGAGAAAATGGAAGCGAAAAAGTTCCACACAGCCCTGCACAAAACAGACTTGTGACTCTTATAGTTAAAGGCTTGTGCTTTGAGAGCTGCGTGGACTATTGTCATCAAAGAGCAGTCAGCGGTGAGCTACATGTAGAGAGAGACGTGATATCTATCAGCCAGGATGTATTGTGTGGTAGCTTGCATGAGAGCACTGGTAATTTTCTGTCCTGGCTCCACAGTCTGCCCCGAGAAAGCTTCGTTATCCCATTTGATCCTATGTCTTTAAAAGTTGACTTGAAAAAGTCTTTACAAAACAAGAACTTCCAGTTATCAAATAAGAGACTTCAGAATGAGGCTGGAAATCTTTCTAAAAGTTTGTCCATCACAACTAGGCCCTCGACGGCAAGTAAAGTGGAATCAAATGCTGTGCCTGCAGCTCTAGCAGGTGTGAAGAAAGTATCAAGTTCTTATAGCGGCTTTCATTACACACAGCCCAACATGGCTTTCCTATTCATCCGGATTCAACGAATGCTCAAGATTCAGGGATCCACAGAAGAGATTCGTTGAATGAAGCTGATGTTAGAGAGAATGTCCAATCCCCTGATAATAGGGTTGATACTCGCCCCTCCCCTGACAGAAATGACAACAGACAATCAAGTCAACTCCCTCGTAATGTCATTGAAGACAGAACCACTGCACATACAACAGACTCCGGTATCATGAATAAACCAACTTTAGCTGAAAGGGGAATTTACGACAGCCAAGACTCTTTGGATCAGCTCAAACGAAATCAAGAATACAGTGTACTAAGACAGCTTGAAGAACATGAAAGACAGCAGGCAGAAACTAAGGCGACAGCTGATGGAGAACTCAAATGCACATGCAGTGTCTAGTGAAATATCACAGCCACAAGCTAGACTTCCATCTGACAGGGACTGTATGCACTCGGAGATCTTCCACGAGCATAAATCATCTGAGGGTTTTGAGGATCGTGGTGAAACAAGTTCACAAACAACTGGGTACAACAGATCAAACCGTCTGGATAATGTATCGAACCCAAGTAACAGAATGCACTCAGAGATCCTACACGAGCATAAATCATCTGAGGGATTTGAGCATCGTGGTGAAACAAATTCACAAACAAATGGAACAAATGGGTACAACAGATCAAACCGTCTGGATAATGTATCGAACCCAAGTAACAGAATGCACTCGGACATCTTACATGAGCATAAATCATCTGAGCCACAAACAACTGGGTACAACAGATCAAACCGTCTGGATAATGTATCGAATCCAAGTAACAGAATGCACTCGGAGATCTTACATGAGCATAAATCATCTGAGAATTTTGAACATCGTGGTGAAACAAGTCCACAAACAAATGGAACAAATAGCTACAACAGATCACACCATCTGGATAATGTATCGAACCCAAGTAACAGAATGCAAAGAGAACCACCCGTAGGAAAAGAAGTGTCACCTAGCTTTAAAGATGAGCCCAAACCACCAACACACATAACATCTACTCCAGTAGCAAAGAAAAAGTCCATCCCAGAACCACTAAAACTAGACAACGTTAGCATTTCACATATCGAGGGACCAAGTACGAATGAATCACAACACAAAAACCATAGTCAGATTAACCAATCACACAGAGGGGTGAATGAACCTGAGGGTGACCCAGTAGTAGTCGATCTGTTTCCTAAAACTCCAATAGCAAACATGTTCCCACCTGGTCACTGGATTGCCTTGACTGATGGAAGTGGGATAATGAACACAAGGTTAGTTGAAAAATCACAAAATTCTTCGGTCTTGGCTTGACGCTTGTTGCTTTGAATGCGACAACATTTTTTGAAATACAAATTTTTTTTGTTTTTTTTTTTTTTTTTTTTTTTTTTTTTTTTTTTTTTTTTTTGTTTTTGTTTTTTTGAAATACATTGTTGGTGTACATGTATGTATATGGTGAACGAGTGTGGTGGATGACTTTGAAAAGCTAATAATACACGTAGGCCCTTTGCAGGACCCTGTCACGTGACATTTAAAAGTAGCACAGCGAATGAAAATATCACTGTGACTTTTATATTCAGATTTGTAAAACTGCAGCTCAGGTGGGACAATATTTGAAATCTGGAAAATTCATAGTAAGAGTTTCATAGGCAGGACATCACAAACTTTTGACATGCTCTTTTCATTTTGTCACCCTCAATGTGCTTGATAACTTTCCTGTCTAATGTCAATTTTGTTTCTTATTAGTACCCCAAAGTCTTGCAGACAAAAAATGTATAATACACCGTGTCCCCCTGAATCTCCTGTGAGCAGTGCTATTAGTCAGCCTAATTTTGACAATGTATGTGATGTAGCTGGAACTGAAGGTGAACAGATTCCATACTATGGTGTACAGGTACATACATTTATAATAATAATTTACTTTATTCGTTAATATTAAATACATTAATGAAAGGAGATACCAGAGGTTAACCCTAACAAGGATTTCCCCCCCCCCCCCCCCCCTAAAAAAAAAGAAAAACAAATAAATATAATAAAATACATAAAATTGTATAAAAACAATGTATGACGTACAAATTATTAATAAGGCCTAGTTCAAACGCCACACTTTCCAAGAGCCGTTCTTAATTACTAGGCCTACCGTAACTCTTCATGATCTTACACATCATCATCATCATTACTATTATTTTTATTATTACTATTGTTATTATTATCATTATTATATATACAAATGTAGTGCACTCTGTTACCACAATCCCATCCATTCATTTCTTAACTCCTTCATCTCTTCATTCTTTTAAAATACACATACATGTTTACCTGGTTCTGTTGGGCTTCCTTTGTAATTAAAAAAAAGCACAGGTAGCCCAAAATGTTCAATGATCCAATTTTTTATAAATTTTAGATTTTTCCCTAACAATCTCTCCTCTAATAAATTTCCCTTTTTTTTTCTTTTTTTTTGTATTTTTGTGGTGAGTAGAGTAACATAACTTACATGTAATTAATATATATTATAAAATAAATGTATATAAATTTATTGTAGTGCTATAATCTAGGTCCCACTTTCCAGCCATAAAATTATGCAATAATTATTAAAATAATGTAGTTTCTCGAAATGTTACAAATGATAATTAGTGTCAAGTTACCAAGTTTCGGCCACTTGATATGTGTAGTTGTAGCCAAGATATCATGATGTCACACGGTTCTTATGTACCTGTTGTATTTACAATTCTCTGTGTAATGACATCATTGAGCAGTGAAACTCTCATCAAAACATTGCTGTGTTGAGATTGAGAAGAAAGTCTAAACTTTCCCTTGAAAGAAGTTCAGTGATCTCATGATGCCAGTATTCACTCTGAATGTAAGTTATTGTTGGGTTATTTCATGTGAACTAGAGTGCGCACTCAGTGCTACCAAGGGTTGAATTTCAGGACGTGCTGGTTTATTACTCAAATGGTTCCTGATCTTGACACTTTGAACACAAATGCTACATTGAATTGACAATGGTTTATGGATTATTGGGACATCAACCTTAGCATTAGGTGTCTGAAATCCTTGTCACATCCTTATTCTTATCAGATTTACTCCATGAATTTGTAAAGAAATAATTCTGCTATTGTAGCATCTGATATTATTATAATGTTCATTACTGGGAAAACATTTTTAGTGCGTTTGTTTTGTTATGCTTGAAGGTGTCAAGTGTGTCCACCAGACTGATCATTCATCCTTCATCAAGTATATCTTTATTTTTACTAGATTTGTCTTACTAGATTTTCCATTATTTTTCTCATTTGCAGAGTCTGTAGCTGTAGTTTTTTTGTCATTAGATAATCCTGTGTGTTTATCCAAGACTTGTGTTACATGTTTGTACATGTCTTGTTTTTGTGGGCTGTGTTATGAGTACTGGTACCTGTTTAATGGTTCGGAGCCACTTGCACTAAAGTCAACAGTCTTTATTCTAAGCTGTCAAAAACTAATATTACTCAATGCTTTGGCTGTCTATTTCAAAAGTTGTATTGTTATTGAAACTACATCCGTGAATATAGTTAAATGTCAAGTAATTTAAATGATTTCAAATTGAAGGAAATTAATATAGTTTTAAATGTAAAAAAATAAAAAAGTATAAAATAATGTACAAGAGTGCTGCTATAAAGAAGCTTAATTATAGTAGTATAGAGTTGTTTTGTATGAGTGGGAAACCCACTGCACAGAGTTACAGTACGCTATGGTTTAAATTACAGTGCGAGCAGCTCGAAATTAGTAGAAGGGCAAAATTTCAGCACATAATGTTTGACACAGGAAAAAAATGGCATTACAAATAAAATGACCTTTGCCCTTTTACTAATTTCGAGCTGCTCTTTTCATTTCTGGAGTTCATGTTGACACCGCTGTTCGATTTATGGGAGTTAGGGTCACATGACCTCTTAGTGGAAGTCGCCTCACTTTGCCATATGGCAGGGTTACTGCAACAGCTTTAGCCAATTACTGTGGGTCCGTAGGACAGACCACACACACAAGGAAGAAGTTGATGGCTCCAGGGGCCAGAGGCACCCATTTATGTGAGGTGTCGCAACAAATTGCAGCCAGCACAAATATGAAAGTAGCTGATGAAATTGCTGGTAGCCAGTGCTGTTGACAATGCTGTGCTGGCCTACATTTTTACAGCTAATTTACGTCACGCGTGACCAGTAATTCGAACATTTGAAATGAACATTTCAAATAACGGTTTGAACATTTCAAAGTCCAATGGAATCTCCTACAGACCACTAAATAATTTTCTCAAAAACGTTCATTAAATTAAAATTAAATTGGATAAAAATTTGTGCCAGCTAAGCCTACATACTCCGCAATCACAATAGCTTGAGTAAACAGATATCTGATACTTTTTTCTTATAGATATATTTGTGGAGATTTGATTTTTCTGTCTGAATGTTCGAGACTCGAGTCTAGACTTCAAAACTTCATTTGAATGTTCCGATTTACTGGTCACGCGTGACGTAAATTAGCTGTAAAATTGGAGACGAATCAAAGCCCTTGAAATTCATCTAACTCAACTGTTGATTTTTCTGTCAACAGGACAAAGCAGGGCCAGTAATTCCAGACAATGAGACATCAACTACTCGTAGAGGACCCAAAATTAATGGTGTACGGAGAACACTTGTGTCCAATGGCCCACCAATGGCTAGAAATAAAGGTACACCCACACTCACTGAAGAGACACGAGAGGCAAAGACACCTAGACAAGACAAAGCTACACCCAAGAGTAAGAATCAGTCATCTTTGGGTAACACTCCAAGAGATCATCCATCTGCTAATCAGAAGCAAGGCATCAAGAAGAAGATGAATAGAGAGGACAGTGTCAAACCAAAGACTGTTGGAAATACATTTGTTGTTGGTCATGGTAAGTGTGGTGTTTCCTTGGTATTATGATGATGATGATGATGATGTAATGATGATGGTGATGGTAGTGGTGATGATGATGTGATGATGATGGTGTGATGACGTTGTTGTTCATGTAATGATGGTGATGAAGTTGTTGATAATGATGATGTATACATGGTAATGATGATGGTGATGGTAGTGGTGATGATAATGTGATGATGATGGTGATGGTAGTCACTGGTGATGATGATGTGATGATGATGGTGATGGTAGTGGTGATGATGATGACGCTGTTGATTATGTAATTATGGTGATGATGTTGATGATAATGATGATGATGTTGATAATATTAGAAAGGTGTCTGTCTTAGAAACATGTCTGTCTAGAAAGGTGTCTGTCTTAGAGAGATGTCTGTCTAGAAGGGTGTCTGTCTTAGAGGGATGTCTGTGTCTGTCTAGAGAGGTGTCTGTCTTAGAGAGGTGTCTGTCTTAGAGAGGTGTCTGTCTTAGAAATGTGTCTGTCTTAGAGAGGTGTCTGTCTGAGAGAGGTGTCTGTCTGAGAGATATGACAGCTCACTATATATTTTGCTATTCATTATAATTGACTGTGGTTTATTCTGAACAGTTGCCCAGGATTTATCCACTAAACCTGGCAAAACGAATAGTGATATCAAACAAGGTACATGCATATGTTTGTAACTACAGAGTAAGGCATTACTTTGTATTTCACAGCAGTTTTGATGAGTAGGTTTCAAAGTTTGTTTAAAATTTTGCCTTGAACTTATAGGAACTTTGAAACAAATTTCGCTGTAGAACTTCAAACTTGTGTACAATTTGTCTTGAAAAAAATATAAAAGCCAGAAACTAGTCCCTTACTATACATCTGTCACACCAAAGGAAATCGTATTTGATGTGTTCGCATACATTTTTACTAAATCTTGACGTACTCAGTACGGAGTCGTTTTCGTATGAGTGGGAAGTAGCTACGGTACGGTTCGTGCCATACCATGACCGTATCGTGCCATCATCATGCCGTATCCAGGCATTCTGATTGGTTGAGAAATGATTTTGGTGTTGTGATTGGATGAATAGATGTCTTCGATTCCGTACCGTGACCGTAACTCCGTACCGTAGGTTTCCCACTCATATGAAAACGACTCTAGGGCGTGTGAGATGTAACTTTCGTCAATAAGGCGTGAGGAAATGTAATACTGACAGTAATACAATTTGTAGTAACTTACCAATACATCCTACACAACTAAACTCTCCATTGGTTTGCTAGGTGCAGCTAATGTAACATATCACAAACCTGCTAACAAACAATCAACAGTGAATCAGCAGCAGAGAGAAATTAGCCAGATGATGGAGAGACAGAGAAAACACTTAGAATCCAATACTGGTGGAATACGGTTCTGTGCAGTTGCTAGTCTGGAGGATGTGCAGGCCATACGAGCTGTTGCTTTTCATCCTTCGGGGGATTTATTTGCCATTGGTTCCAATTCTAAGACTTTGAGAGTCTGTGCAGCAACTGGACTGAATGCATACAAGAAATTGGATAGGTCTGCCTGCATCCCTGTCTGTCTGCCTACCTGCCTTTCCTCCTCCCCTCCCTCCTTCCTTTCTTCCTCTCTTCCTCTACTTCATTCTTCCCTTCCTCCTCACCTTCTTTCACCATTCCATCTCTCCATTATTCCTTCCTTTTCTCCTCTCCTCTGTCCTTCCTCCCTTTTTCTCTTTCATCTTCCTTCATTCTTCCCTTTCTTCAATCCACACTCCCTTTTCAGTTTCAGTTTCAGCTTATTTAGTGCCAATATAGTTGTTCTAATCCAGGCACAAGTGATCAACGGGACAATTTTACAATACAATAATACTCTTAGATTACATAATACTGATTCCATAATACTTTTGTGCCAGGGCTTTGTTTTTTCACATTCTTTCACCATTCCATCTTTCCATTATTCCTTCATTCCTTTCCTCCTCTCCTCTGTCCTTCCTCCCTTCCTCTCTTTCCCCCTCCTTCATTCTTCCCTTCATTCCACCCTCCCTTTTGTGCCAAGGCATTATTTTTTTCATCTTCTTTCACCATTCCATCTCTCCATTATTCCTTCCTTCCTCTCTCCCCCTCCTTCATTCTTCCCTTCATTCTTCCCCTCCCCCCTCCCTTTTGTGCCAGAGCATTCTTTTTTCATCTTCTTTCACCATTCCATCTCTCCATTATTCCTTCCTTCCTCTCTCCCCCTCCTTCATTCTTCCCTTCATTCTTCCCCCCCCCCCCTCCCTTTTGTGCCAGAGCATTCTTTTTTCAACTTTGTTCACCATTCCATCTCTCCCACATCCCATTTTCCTTCCTGCTATGTTATTCTTCATCTAGATTTTCACCATTGTTTCTACTACAATTCTTTCTCTCCAGCAACGAAGACAACTTGGTCCCTCCACAGCCTACTATCCTATTCAAACGTAATCGCCATCACAGAGGGTCTATCTACTGTGTGACCTGGAACAATACTGGCGACATGATCGCTACAGGTTCTAATGACAAAACAATCAAAGTGCTCCGTTTTGATGCTGAAAACTGCACTCAGAGTGGGCCTGAAATGGAGCTGAATATTCACAGTGGTACTGTGCGTGACTTGGCATTTGCGCACAGGAGTGGAGGAACAACAGTACTTGTATCTGGAGGGGCAGGTGGGTTGCTTGCTTGGTTGTGTAGCTATTTAGTTTCTTCAAAGGAGAAAAAGGGGACACCGTTTTAGACAACAACAACAATTTTTAAATCATGAATCTAATGTCGGTTATTTGTTGGTTGGATAATTCATGACAACAATTTTGTATCCTCAACCTAAGTAATAATCACGAGTGTCATTTTCTCCTCTACAATGCAGAACGATCAAATTAGTGGTGTTGTCATAGAAATACATTTGATTTGACGTCCAGCAAGTTTAATTTCTGGTGCACAAGTTTACATTTTATTGCAAACCTGCACGTGTAACTGAGAATTCACTCCTGATATGAATAAAGAAGCCACATTATTATTATTATTATTATTATTATTATTATTATTATTATTATTATTATTATTATTATTATTATTATTATTATTATTATTATTATTATTATTATTATTATTATCATTATCATTATCATTATCATTATCATTATTATTATTATTATTATTATTATTATTATTATTATTATTATTATTATTATTATTATTATTATTATATTATTATTATCATTATCATTATCATTATTATTATTATTATTATTATTATTATTATATTATTATTATTATTATTATTATTATTATTATTATTATTTTATTTTTTTTTTTTTTATTTTTTTGGCATATTTGAAATTTACCTAATTTTTATCTTCCTTTGGTGCTATTTCCAGGTAATAACCATATCCAGATTTCTGACTGTAGTACAGGTAACACCGTAGGACAACTAAAGTCACACTCAGGACACATCATGAGTATATTTGCAGCCAAGGATGACATCATTGCATCAGGTTCTAATGATAATACCGTGCGTCTGTGGGACTTAAGGTCTCAGCGATGTATTGATGCCATAGCAACTGGCGACAGCTGTGTGAATTCAGTATGTGTGAATTCAGCGGGTACTTTGCTTTCATCAGGTAATGTAAATCATTGTATTATACTCATCTTTCTACTATTTAGTGTGCACATATAGCTAATTGCATAATCGTTGTCGGGTCGAAAATCATAAATCATAGAAGCTGAGACCGCAAGGATTGATGGGAAATCAGTTCATGAGCCACATTACATGGAGATATATTCTGCAATTTTCTCGTAGTTTTGAAGGTATATGAACTATTTAACTAAGATCCTACAAGTCTGAATAAAAAGGTCGATGATTTGACGATGTTATTTGAGAGTTTTCATTTCCCAGAATTCCTTTTGGTCATAGCTTTCATGATTTTCGACCCGACAACGATTATGCAATTAGCTATATACAGTCAAACCTCTATTAAGCAGTCACCCTCGGGAAATAGCCAACTGACCGCTTAATAAGAGGTGACCGCTTATTAGAGGTCAAGTAAGTATGGGGACCGATTTCTGGGAATTTGAGGGTGACCGCTTAATTAACAGAGGGCCGCTTAATAGAGGTTTGACTGTAACATCATTATTCGCTTGAATGTTGTCTATCAATCTCATATGTACCTGCAGGCATCAATCTATTCAGTTTGTCTTTCATTTTATATTTCTATTATTTCTAATACTAATAATTTATTAGTTTCAAAGATAAGACGACACTTTTGATTTATTAATAATCACTAATGATACATGTAGGTCATGAAGATGGTGGTTGCATGATCTATGACATTACAGCCGGCCGGACACTTCAGTCCTTCAAGCCGCACACCTTAGATTGCAGGTCTGTGCGCTTCTCACCAGATGGTCATTACCTACTGACAGCGTCCTACGACACTAGCGTTATACTACTTGATCTGCAGCACAATCTTGAATGCAGTATCCCTCCGTATTGCGTGGTGGCACAACACAGGGATAAGGTCATTCAGTGCCGATGGCATCCAAAACTTATGGCATTTGTGAGTTCTAGTGCTGATAAGAGAGCTTGTTTGTGGACTCTGGATTGTTGATCAGCTGTTTATTGAGTTATTTTGGAGCCAGGAGGTCATTCCAACACAAGTATTTCATCTAGGAAAGAGTACGCTGTGAGGCCTTATGCGCCTCTTACTTTATTGGCACGTAGAAGTTAGGTGACAGGTGACAAAGAGTACGCTTCTCATGTATACAACTAATTCAGAAAATGTTGTCGACGATCAACTTCAAGCCAACGCGACTAGACCGAGAGGGAGTATGGGTAGATATGGTAATTCACTTACATGCTATTCGTATTTGGTGACAATGGCAGGTGAATCTGTAAATGTATGCCTACGCGTTTTAAAACAAGGAAACAGAAGCAGATATGATTCATATTCCGTGAGAGACGTTCCTTTTTGATAGTGTATTTAGACTCATTGATTTTTACCCATACTCCCCATACTCCTTTTCGGTCTAGTCGCGTAGGCTTGAAGTCGATCGCCGACAACGTTTTCTAAATTAGCTGTATGGTCCTATACAATGTATACTGAAAAAGCCGTTTAAGAGAGGTTTGAGTTTCTATTTCATGTTCTAAGATGAGCACATTGGTCTTAGGTTTATTACAGTTCAATGTCGATGAGCTCTCATTTTGGAAGTGTCAGATCTGATTTGTTTATTTACCTAATTGATTCACTTAATTTATTTATTATAAGTCATTTATGAAATGTGATGCCCCCATCTCTTTTGTGACCCACTCCTTTCACTGCTCACCCAGCCTCTGCTTTCCCATGTAAAAGAAGCTGCATGCCTAGTTACATGTAAGAGTATAGAACAAATAGACTGAAAAGTGTTGAAAACCAGAAGCACACACAGTGTAAGGTCTTATTTTCATGTTACATGTATATGTAGCCTGCATAGTGGCCCTCTTCCTACTCCTCCTTCCTCCTACTCCCTACTCCTACTTCCTTCTCCTTCCTACTCCTCCTCTTCCTACTGCTACTCCTCCTCTTCCTCTTCCTACTCCCTCCTCTTCCTACTACTACTCCTCCTCTTCCTCTTCCTACTCCCTCCTCTTCCTACTACTACTCCCTCCTCTTCCTACTCCTACTCCCTCTTCCTAGTCCCTCCTCTTCCTACTACTACTCCTACTCCCTCCTCTTCCTACTCCTCTCTTTTCTTCCTACTCCTACTCCCTCCTCTTCCTACTCCTACTCCCTCCTCTTCCTACTCCTACTCCCTCCTCTTCCTACTCCTACTCCCTCCTCTTCCTACTCCTACTCCCTCCTCTTCCTACTCCTACTCCTACTCCCTCCTCTTCCTACTCCTACTCCCTCCTCTTCCTACTACTACTCCCTCCTCTTCCTACTCCTACTCCCTCCTCTTCCTACTCCTACTCCCTCCTCTTCCTACTCCTACTCCCTCCTCTTCCTACTCCTACTCCCTCCTCTTCCTACTCCTACTCCCTCCTCTTCCTACTCCTCCTCTTAGAGAGCCGCCATGCAGGCTATGTTATATGTAAATGGTACACCAATGTATCAAATGTTTTCTCTCAAGTTTCTGACCATGTTGGAGTCCAAAGCATCTCAGTTTTAAAACGGTCATTTTGTGGTCTCTTACAAAGCCTTGATTCTGGCAATCCACCTCCTCATTGGTTTCCCTGTGTATTTTCTAGTTATACCATTTCCTCATAAACGTTCTATCATTACAGCTACCGGTATTCCTATCTAAACTACTCGGCCATTAATCATTATGGTTCCATTTGTGTGAAGTGTATAACTGGCTAAAATGAATGATTTTGCACTCTCTTCTAATTTTGGAAACAAATAAATAATTATATTGACCTTAGAATAACAAGTAAATATTTATGTTTAACTTCAAAGAACTAAAATCTTTTCTCGTACAATGTCTTTCTGTTGTATTGTTTTGTTTCCCTGATTGGCAAATTAGTGCAATTTAAAAAGGTGTTAATACTTTAAATTATAGATTAATTGTTCTGGAATATTGATTATTTTACAACGTTGTACATATCAAAGATTAGAGTTATATAGAATCTGTATTTATAGAATCCCTATTTATTGATACCAGAAGAGCAGAGTAAAAACTAATATAACAATCAATATTGATGTTTGTGGGTGTACATATCTTTTTGGCCTGACTTGGGCTCGTCATAACCCAAGCTGCAGATGATGGCTTAAATGAGCTCTGACAGAAGGGCCACAAACACATTCACACCCAAGAACGTCAACTGTACTACTATTATATTAATAAGTTCAGAGGACATTCAGAATAGGAATCAACGATTACAAGTGACATCTTGAACACTGACTAAGAGAACCAGTTGGCTAAATTATAGTTTAGCCCGCTAAAGTCTCGATAATTTTAGCCTTCAAAATATGCCACGATTACAGTGTGGACACTCGAACCGTGAACACTTCGAGTTTTTTTCGAACTTTTTTTTTCGAACTTTCTATTGCCTCATAGCCTCTCAAATGGAGCATTGAGTTTAAATACACTTAGTGATCAAAATAAATCATTTTTCTGATCAATTTGCTCAATCAATAATCTATATAATTTATATGTGTTAGAAAAAACCTAGTAAGTGTTCACGGTTCGAGTGTCCATACTGTAATTATTATGCCTGATGAAATATTATGATTATTTATTTATAGTAACTAGTACTGTTAGGAGTGAGCAGTTAATTCCCAGTGTTTAAATAGATATATAGACAAGTGTGTTTGCTGGTTTAAATTCGTAGCATATTGTTTGGCTGTTCATACTCTGTGTTTCAGTGAAATTCATTAAGCACGAAGTTCCAGTCTGAAAGGAGCCTGTCCAGGTGTAAGACAATAACGTTTGTTAATTAATCTTTGGTGTCATTACATGAACATGTACATGGATGAATATGAAAGCGATTAACAAAGATTGATTAAACAAAATGTGTGTTTAGGTAATTGAAGGGGTCCCTGCAAAAATGGAGTAAGTGACTTGTGATCAAAACCCAAATTCTCCTTTGAAATTTAAGGAATCTTGAGGAGAATTTAGATTTTGATCAGAGATCACTTACGTTGTTCTTGCAGGGAGCCCTTCAATTATTATCATTTTAGACCGGAACTTCATGATTAAAACCTACCCAAACACATTTTTTTTTTACTTTTTTTTTTACCCACCATAAATCCCTATAAAACATCCTCAGAAAAATTTAAACCACGACACAATAAGGCAAGAGTTAATATTGTGATATTTATAGCTAGATTACTGAAATGTGTGTATTTATTTATTTATTTATTTATTTATATCCTTTTTGTGAAAACCTGGTAGAACTTAAATAATATATAAAATATAATTGAACGTATTGAATAAATAAAATATAACAGAACTCCATTGTTTCATCATGACATATTGTAATAATTCTGACTTCCACGTTTTGTGTTATAAAAATAAAATGAAAATATTCTTACTTTACTGTTGCTGATTTTTATTATTATTTAAACATATTTGACTTAGCATTTGCCCCAGAAGCAACGTAGCTTATATAGGGGGCTCACATCGATATATATTATTAGTATTTATGTACACGAACATCTGCGAGGCATTATTTGTTTCTGTAAGAACTAGGTAGCAAAGACCACAGCTTTAATACTGCCACCTCTCTATAGGTCCTGTTAAAGTGCAACTAACCCCTGTGAGATTGTTTTAAAAATCTATTCAATATAAGCTGAATAGTTGGTGGGTTCAGTATTTTGTGATTTGAACCTTGCGTTTATGAGTTATAGAGGTTTGAAACCTCAATATGCAAATTTGATGACGTCTACTAAGGAATCGTTATTATACAAAAACGCCCTTGTGTTGATGATTATTGACATTTTAAAACTTACAGAATATTTTCACAGTCTTTATAAATGATTTTATAAAATATCAAAAATTAAGTTCTTCTTGAAAAAGTCTAAATAAGTTATGGCAAATTCCTTAGTAGACGTCATCAAATTTGCATATTGAGATTTCAAACCTCTATAACTCATAAACGCAAGGTTCAAATCACAAAATACTGAACCCACCAACTATTCAGCTTATATTGAATAGATTTTTAAAACAATCTCATAGGGGTTAGTTGCACTTTAAGATGCAGCAGAAAGTTTGCTATGCTGACGTGTGATGACCACTCGCCCAAAGAACACATTTATTTTTACCTTCTAAAGTTATATGTAAATACTGTAAATAATGTACCTTTTTTCAATAATGATCTATCCCGATAGTAAAACTGTGATGTTGAGAAAAGACTGTGACAAAGAGTACTGTCAAATTATGGTAATGTATGCACACGTGGAAGATTGAGATGGATAATTATTATTATAAAGAACAGTTTTGAGCAAAACGTATATACATGTACCAGTGTATATCACTTCGATGTATAACAACACCTTTCACTTCTGACTTGTATACATTAGGGGGACGTTAAAGAACCTGTGTTACTCGTCACATAAGAGCAGGAGATTGTCACCTGGCAACGCAGTCAGGTCCACAGGCCTGCAGTAATTTGCTATAATGATGTAGCTCTAAATAAAAAAGGGTTTTTAATGCCACTGGCTTTTAAATAATAGACCCACTCAATAACACCCTATATATAGTACAGTATAAGTATATTTAAACACTAAACAGTGTTTTAAATAATAGACCCACTCAATAACACCCTATATATAGTACAGTATAAGTATATTTAAACACTAAACAGTGTAGACCCACTCAATAACACCCTATATATTTAAGTAATTTAAACACTAAACAGTGTTTTAAATAATAGACCCACTCAATAACACCCTATATATAGTACAGTATAAGTATATTTAAACACTCTAAACAGTGTTTTCAATAATATTGACCTTAGAATAACAAGTAGATATTAAGTTAAAGCGGGCAATCTCCAAGGATCTTATTTGGATCAAGGGATAATATGCCATCGCCATATTTTGGATTGTAATTGTCAGACTTCTGAGCCAACTGTCTGATTCTTGTAGTGTGTAGAAGTTGCATGACGATGCTGAACAACATGGTTTATTTTAGAGGTTGATCTTGATATAAAGAATCTTTGAAAATTTGTTTGTGAGGTTTTTACACCGAGGTAAACCCGATGGAACTGCTTTTTTTTCTTCACTGCACGTATCAATCACTTTGTTCTAAGTTCTAAAGATCTCTAAGCCCTTTGCAGTACTAGTACTGGATTGATGATTCCATATCTCAATGAATTATTGTGGTTATTTTGAAAATTAGCGATACATTAGTCTTATTGACAGTGTTTGTATGTAAGGTTCTTACACTGAGGATTAATAAAGACGCATTATTTATTATTATTATTTTATTAGCCACACTTGTTCCAAACATGCAAAGAACACTATCAGTAGGGGTGCGTGCTGTGCTATATACTTTATATCTTAGCTACCCAACGAGTAGCAGCGTTAGTAATAGTTCAAGTTAGAAATCTTGGTGAGCTAGCTCGAAAACGAATGTTGTTTTTTTTTTGTTTTTTTTGTTTTTTTTGTTTTTTTTCATGCCAAAACGAATGTTACTCTAGCTCTCCAGCACTTCTAACTTATTTACTATTTAACCTATTTACAATTTACACTATCATTTATTATCCTCCTTAATTTTATTTATCGATACAAATGAACTTGTAATATTATGTAAAAGTGCAAATAAAGTATTCTTCTTCTTCTTCTATTCATTTAAGAGCCGGGAGAAAAAACTTGAAAAAATAGATTTAGAATTTCTTGTTTGGTATTAAAAATTCATATATTCATTGTTTGTCACAGATACTGACAATAGATGGCGTTACTAAATGATTATAGCCAGTTAATAGATTCCAACTGCAGGTGTATATGCGAATTTTATATTACTGACACCATCTGCAGTGCAAATATAGATTCTTCTTCTTCTTTTTCATATGAGCCGGGAGAAACCTACTTGAAAAACGGAGTTAATTTCTTGTACGGTATCGAAACATTCTATTCAACCAATCACAGTTTGCGAAATCATTTCTGACAATCAGAATGCTTGGATACGCACGATGATGGCGCGATACGGTCAACCGCACGGCATGAGCCGTATTTAACTACTACTCCCACTCATACTGAAAACGACTCTAACATGTTTTCTCACTTGAAGGTACTCAATATAGTTCATGATTTCCAAGTTATTGCAATAAAGTAATAAACTTATTCAAGAAGAAGTGCACTTTGGCTAGACTGAGTGCAAACACTAAAACCATGAAACAGTGCTAACTTTAAATAGCACTAATAATAATAATAACTTTATTAACGGGTCATGTTTTCTAGTTTACAAGAAACTAATTGGAGACACCTACATGTTGTATCTACCCCACCCATTAAAATATCCCTATAAATAATAATAATAAATAATATAAAGTATTACAAGAATAGGTAATCGGAATAAAATAACAAACAGGAAAATATCCTTATATGCAGAAATGTAACATAAATAGTGACTATGTGTGATAACTATATAGTAGAAAATATTCCAATATCTTTTGTTTTCAATTTGTTTTTCTATTGTAAATAGTTTTCCATTCACGGTGCTATTTAGCACTCAAAAATATTAATTAAAACAATAGAACGATGCAGTAACACAATAGATTCGTTCTATTGTTTGGTCGGCCAAGGGCGGTTTGGGTTATGGAAACAAGCCTTTACCGTTTTAGTGATGTCTGCACTCTTAGTAGACCGAATGCAATAATGGCATCCAATTTCAATTGCCATTGTTCTGGACTGACTTACCACGTGTTCATGTGGAAACACAAAAGCATTTTCACCTGAATGAGAGGCTTGTCAGTCCAGTTCAACAATGGCAATTGAAATTGGACGCCATTATTGCATTCAGTCTATGTTCCAGCCCAGATACAAGATTGATAATAAATTATTGGCTAAAATAGCCCACCTTGTTGCCCCTAAAACTAGAAACTTGGATTTGTGCTCTTTGTGTACTTTTAATATTTATGAGAATTAATATTTCATGTAAAACAATGGTTCAACCATTCCTTGTTTGACAGTCGCTAATTAAGAATATGTACTTATTGTACAGCGAATGTACATGATTGTATGTGTAGTTAATTAGTTCAATCACCAAGAAATAGTTGATATTCGTTCCAGACTCCTCACTCAGTGCATGTACATACAGTGGAACCTCGATCGTAATATCTAGAAAACTTGGTTATATCTAGAAAACTTTGCTATTCGAACTAGAAACGATATCCCCTCGATGCTCATTCTATTTTCTGCAGAACAATAATTTACTCAGTTTTCTCAAACTCCTGCACTCGAACAATTTATTGCTTCCCTTGACAGTACGTGGGAGATAGCGTTGAAGTTACCATTGAACTTGCCTGCGTAGCCCGGCGCTAGGGAGAAAAAGGACAATAAAGGAGGGGAAGGGGGTTTACCTCAGTGTAAAAACCTCACAAAATGATGTAATTGCTTTTTTTTCTCTTCACTGCGTGTATCAATTAACAAACTTCATTACTGAATGAATCCATATGAATTATTGTGGTTATTTTGAAAATTAGCGATTCAGTAGTCTTACAGACTGTCTTTTTATGTACATTGTAAGGTTCTTACGCTGAGGTCATGCCAGAACCATACAGATTGAACATGGATATCTAGCCCGACACATTTCTCCATTATTTTTTAATTAGCACACCACATGAACACATCGTACAAAAGTTTCAATTTCTTTTATTTCAAGTTCATTTACATGAAAGCAAATGAGTTTTGGAAATGACTCTCAAATGACTTATCACAAATATTCAATGCAATATTGTTTGTTTCATTGTTTTTTTTTCTAATTTGCATACGATAATAATAGTAGTAATAATAGTAATAATAATAATAATAATAACCACATTTAGTAAAAGGTGTCAGGTTGTAGTCAATTTATAAGGTCATATTAAATAGTTACTGGAACCCTAGCCTTGCAAGTGAAATAAAATGAAATGTTGGGGTATAAATATATATACAACTACCTTTTAAAATCACATAAATATTAAATAATACCATTATCTCATTACTACGTGACCACCCGAGACTAAAGTCGCAACTTGTATAGTTTGCAATAATTTATTATTAGACTCGACACATCAAAGAAGCCACAGTTGGCATTTTGTTTATGATTGACGGAAGGCTATTGCAAACTTGCCTGTCGCAACTTCCATCCTGTGTGGTGGAGTAGAAATGATAGTGATACTTTTAACTGACATAGATAACATAGGTTTTAAAATCACAGTGGATGAAATTTCAGAAAAAAAAAATTATGTCTTATCTGGTTTTGATGATAAATGTATTGTAGTTATGCTAAGCTGTTGCCAAATGCAAACGTCCAGGAACTAGATGAACTGAGTAAGCATTTGTTGTTCTGGGCATGTGCCGTGCGTGTGTCCAGATACCAGAGGTAAATTCCAATTAATTCTAATGAGCTGCAATAGACAGAAGCTCAATAAACATTGAATATTGCAATAACCAATGTCTTTCAAATTCTTAAATATTTTCTTTTTCTTCCGATTCACTTTGTTTATTGATGTGTACAGATATCCACATACTGTACCACAAAGTATTGCAGCCATAAGTATTAGCAGAGCTGTTGTGGTGTGCAGTAGCTGTGAACAACTGGGCCCGGTTGTTCAAAAGCGGGTTAACGCTGCTAACCCAGGGTTAAATATGGCTAACCTAGGGTAAAATCTTAAGTATTACCCTGGGTTAACATTAACCCACTTTCGAATAACTGGGCCCAGTTCCACAATATTCCACAAACAGCAACAGAGTTTACATTTCAATAAATTTCAACATCTTTCTTTATAGTATGCACAAGCCTTTTTGCAGTAATTCAGGATAACAAAAGCTACCGTATATTATCCGGTATATAGCTTTTATTTGTTTCAAGATTTGTGCAAAAAGGGTCCATGTGAAGAGCTCCCAGTAGCTTTGAAAGCAGAGATTGTTAAGGGAATAAATGCTAGATAGATTAGATACTCTAGCTATTATTAGATACTCTATATATAAAGTTTTAGTTTTCTACAAGTTTTGAAAATCCACTACAAGATACTTGGGAATTCTACTGAGAACACTTCCATGTAAAGTCTGTACAGCTAGATACAATACAAGGTGATGTGGTCAAAGACAATACAGTCGAACCTCTATTAAGCTGCCACTCTCAGAGAATTAGCAAGTAGCTGCTAAATAGAGGTTTGCTGCTTAAGGTGTAAAACAATGCAAAGCACTCTTTCAGACATTGACCACTGGTCGCTAAATAGAGGTTGGCTGCTTAAGGTGTAAAACAAATGCTAAAACACTCTTTCAATCATTGACCACTGGTCGCTAAATAGAGGTTGGCTGCTTAATAGAGGTGTAAAACAAATGCTAAAGCACTCTTTCAAACATTGACCACTGGTCGCTAAATAGAGGTTTGCTGCTTAATAGAGGTGTAAAACAATGCTAAAGCACTCTTTCAAACATTGACCACTGGTCGCTAAATAGAGGTTTGCTGCTTAATAGAGGTGTAAAACAAATGCTAAAGCACTCTTTCAATCATTGACCACTGGTCGCTAAATAGAGGTTTGCTGCTTAATAGAGGTGTAAAACAAATGCTAAAGCACTCTTTCAAACATTGACCACTGGTCGCTAAATAGAGGTTTGCTGCTTAATAGAGGTTAAACTGTATTACTCTGCTATTTTTATACTTGTCAGATTGTCAATAATGTCTCAGGACTTTTCTTTCAATTTGTTATCAAGTCAAATATCTACAATAAATATCAATATTAATAATTCTTACCAAAAAAAAAAATATATTAAGTCATTAAGGAATCACTAAAATGATTGAAGAGGTGTAAATGTTCAATGTAAGTGATCTCTTATCAAAAACTAAACTCTCCATTATTATTGGAATTCTAAAGGAGAATATAGATATTGATCACATGTCACTTACGTACTATGTTGTTACACGGACCAAACACATGAAATAATGTCACCAGTCTTTACGACCAATATATGGCATAACTGTCAACAAGAGTTTATCGCTATGTGCCATTATGCTCTGTACCTCCGCAATAGTCTTTCGTTTTGTGCTTTCACCATTCACTTCTAATAGCTCGTCCCCAGGGTTAAGAAGCCCTGCAAGAAACTTAGCACTTGAAGAATCCATAATACGACTGATGAAGACACCCTTCCGGCATTGCTTGTATCCCTTTTGGATAAAGAAACCAAATAGTCCATCATGAGGTCTCTGTATCTCGATCTCATAAGCCATTCCGATGTCCTCGCGCATGGCTATAACACGACCAAGACTTTGTCCATTTGATGGCCTACTGACGGCCGTGGTATGGTCATACCACACCTTTGTGGTCTCGTTTACATGCTTAGGCTCATGCGAGGCCAACTTTTTTAATGAGTTTCTTTCTCCAAGAGTTTGTTGTTGAAAATGGAAGTTTTGGTTTTTGTGAAGTTGGAATATCATTAACAACGTAAAGTCCTGATCGACGGCCAAATCTTTGTAGAATTCTTTTCCTTCTTTTCTTGGGGTTGTCACAGGCAAGAACGGCTCCACTAAACCCAGGTGCTTCATCAAATGATGACTGGGAGTGTCCAAGATTTGGTAAACTCTTGCTCTTGACAAGTATATTAGGGCGATTGTCATTTTCGTCGGTTCTGTTCAGACCATATGTACTGAGATATTGCTGACGAGCACTTATTTTTGGCCTTACTAACACCTCACTGCGTACACTGTATACAGTATCGGCATCAGAGTCAACCTCATCTTGGCTACAGTAGTTTGGGATGTGACTAACACTTCGTCGATAAACCTCTGAACCTGTAAAATTAATAATAATAATTAATAATAAATAATAATATTAATAATAAATTTATAAATAATAATTTATAAATAATAATTTATAATTAATTTTTGGAATTATTCCAAATATTATAATAATATATTTTTGTAGTTATATGAGTTTCCTCAACCCAAATTTATTGATTAACCAAGCTTTCGGGCTAATAGCCCATCATCATCATCAGCCCGAAAGCTTGGTTAATCAATAAATTTGGGTTGAGGAAACTCATATAACTACAAAAATGTCAATACCAACCCACAAACAACTATTGGATATAATAATATAGTTCACATGAAACACTGCACATATTTATTGAATTCATGATTAATTAATGAGGAAAATATAATAGAAATCACTACCGTGGAGGACATCTGTCTGATACAGAATCGTCCTCATTTGCAAAGATTTTCAGTTGAATTTTCTTGGCCAGACTGATTCGTATCTCAAAATTATAGTAAAATATCCAGTTATACATCGTTGGATTCGATAAGTAATATACAATATTCACGTCCGATGTGTATGGGATTTAAAAACTCTCGCCTGTGGCTCGAGTTTGTAAATCCCATACAGATCGGCTGCTCATATTGTATATATTATATATTATATAACACATAAAATAATTATATAAAAGCACATTATAAAATAACACTTATTTCCCTCGTTTACACCGATAGTTATTATAGATGGCAATGGTATGAGCAACAATGATTTGTTTATAGCTATCTTCTATTTTTTTGCAAAAAAAAAAACATGGAAGAAAAACATTGCAGATTTAGATCGATATATAGATAGATCGTTTATTTAAAAAGTTACATAGCAGTAGTGACTGAATTGTATAACTATTTATAAAAGGAATAAGGAATATATAAAATGTATGAATACTAAAAATACGTAATGACAATTAAACTAATAATATATAATAATATATAATATAAAACATTTGTTCTGTATAAACTGAATTTAATATATATAACAATCCTAAAAATTTCTAAAGACTATATGATGCCTTGTGCCAATGTTTTGAGTCTACTTGCACCTGCTAAAACTATCAAATAGAACACAGTATTTTTGGGTCAAGGATGACGGTTCAAACTGATGCCAACTTGTTTACTAGATTCATTTTCTTGTGATCTGAAATCTCTTTGAATTTTGATTTTTGTGGTGTATAAATACTTTGTTAAAAATAAAAATTGTTGTTCTAATGTTGTGAAAAAGTACAATAACATTCAATTGACTCTTATTGGCATCTTTGTCATGCTGATTCCAAGACATTCGCTTATTAGGTACAAGAGCATTTTAATTATTTTGCATCAACATTTCATCGTTTTATTTAAACCTTTACGCAGAAATTGATAGATGTAAAAATAACTCCAACCTAATGGATACTTTCCTGTGTTGTTACATGGTTATAATCAAGAAGACTCTGCAAATCTAAACATTGGACGCAGCTGCGTCAATGAAGAAATTAAATGAAATAAATTCCTAGCAATTTTATTGGCATTTCATCAAATCTCCAATCCTTTGACAAAATGAACAATAAATCAATTTAAGGCTTGCGCTGTAATTATAAAGCTTTTTGTGGGCCATTATTGGCGTTTTAGAGAGGATCTGATGAGTTTCTAATTCAAACCATCATGTTTATCCTGTGGTATATATTTAGATCATATCTGATCTAAATTTAGCTGAAATATAAACAAATCGAATTTGACAAATGCTTCAAAAATCACAATAGACGTTAAATTCACTGTAAAATCAAGATCTTTAAAATTAAGAAATGTACTGATTTGGTTATTTTAAGAGAGAATATATTTAGTTTGATTTCATGAGACGTGCTATACTGTTTTTTTCCGTGTTTTCTCTTGGACTTGTCTACTTAAGAAGCAGGAAGCGATTTATTAATATTCTATATCTGCTTATAGAATATACCTTTATCTAAGTTAAGGCACTCCATCTAATTTAACGGATGAAAAATAGCTTCAGCATTTAATATAGGTGACTCCTTCTAGAACGTTTAGAACGTTGAAGAAGATCTTGCATGTGTATCTTTGATTCTGTAATGATATCCTTGCTGAATAGACATGGATTCTTAGCAGGATATATCGTGTAATTATGCCATTATTTTTGGGGGCATTTATTTTTAGATAATTAAACTATCTTCCAGAAATATCTTATCTAATGTAAGATAGCTTTAGGGTGAATGCAACATTAGATCCCACATGTCAACATAAAAGTGTTTCAAAATAAACATTTCCCCCGTAATTTCAAGTTAATCATTGTAACCTTGGTGTCCTGTCTAAGTGTGTTCTAGAAATTCAACGAACTGATCGTGTTGGGAGACGAGATATTTCTTGTAAAAACTAATGACGCTTAGCTGAGGAGGATCCCTTAGCTGACACTAAAATGGTTTCCCTCGGGCAGTGCTTATAGTGATAGTTAGGTTGCATCGAGCTCGTGGCGCATTTCTCTAGGAGTATAAAATTTTGTGAAAAACAGGAACCGACCTTGGATTTTTTTTTATAGAAAAACAAACGAACAAGAGTCAGAGATGATCGATGATAAAATTTACGTATCGGTAGGCGAATTAAAACAATAGGTTGTAACTTATCAGTCACTGGGCCAATGAGATCAACGTATAAACTGACGCTGTTTTTATTGTAAGGAGGAGAATAGAAAAACTGTCGGAAAACAGCTTGTTACTATTTCTTTTTTGAATCAAAATCCCTCCAAAAATACTGCGTCAAGTTACTAAAGTGTATTGATCTAAAGCATGCAGTTCACGTCAAAGTTGATGTCGATTTCATTATTGAAATTTACACAATCATATATGCGTGTCGATTTCTTGTCATAACTATGATTTGGGATGGAGAAGAAATGAAAACTCCTATTTTCTGAGCAGTACAAGGACAAATATGTCTCGACTTTTGACATGCCAACTATAAGAACCGGGAAATTATTTTTGAGTCTAGGCTCGAAAATAACTTTTCATTTCACGGGTTGCTAAAAGTTACATATTACATTTAGAACCACTAAATCCCCCACTAAAGCCGTTATTTCAAAATCTCTATTTATATTCACAGGATTACGGTAGTTCAAAGCTTACCAGTTTTTAGGGCTTGCAGGCGGCGTCCTTTTGTCTGGTACCTTACAGGATCCAGGGGAAATTCAGCGTCTAAACTTTCGCTGTGAATGCCTTGATTTCTGAACGCGGACGATTTTAGAATCCCTTGCCGACTGTAGGTTCTGTTGGGGCTTTTGAGCAGCTCGTTCGCGTGGTTGGAGATTGAATCACTTACCAGCGAGGGCTGTGACAAGCTCAAAGACTTGGAACCACTGATTCCTCCAATTTCAGAATCCACAAATGTGGCACGTCTGGGATATTTAGGTGGTTTGGATGCTGGGACGAAAGGATGATCCGTAGAGATCCCACTATCCTTGTCCGACTCCAGGACTATCACCTGGATACAAGAAACGCGAACCATTCCCACTGTTGACATTGTTTGGACTCTGTTCGTGTGAACTTCGCGAATGATTCGATTCTCGGTCTATTTCATCAAATGCGCTATCCCAGCTGTCCTCAAGATGATGAGATCTCATCGATGAAGAGAGAAGCGGGGCTTTGCGTCTCTGGCCCCCAAAACTATGCTTTCGATACGCGGCCGACACCGGTACATCTGACAGATCACCAAGCTGATCGATTTCTTTGACCTCGGGTTCCAAGTCGTGGTCGTTGCTCTGATTTTCTGACTCGCAGCGATAAAGTGATAGCTCAATGGACGGCTGTTTTAGTAAGCCAGGACCTCTGAGAACATTTAGCGAAGATATCGAACATGCTCTTGTCGGATCTTGAAATACTTCTGGGTATTTGAGTTCAAGTTCTCGAAAGCGCGATTGCGCTCGTTCAAGCATTGCTGCATGACTTCGTAGATCTTCTTCAAACATCACTGTTCTTCGTTGATATCTACTGTACGGGCTCGGCAATGACAAATCCCCCAAACTTTTAGAAAAACCGTTTCTATGTGTGCGTGAAATGCCCATCAAACCATGTCTTTCGTAAGAGCTCATTTCACTGAGCGCATTGGCCTGCCATGACGATCCGTCACTGAGTCCATTGCCTTGGTTGCCAAGGTGTTTTAGATATCTTTCCAATTCCATATTGGACGGACAACTAACACCAACTTTAGCCCTTCGCTTGTACTAACCACACTGACTTGATCGTCTAGTAGTGGAAACAAATCTTTCCCGGGCTTTGGTTTCCAATCACGTACCGCGTAGTAACTGCCTTGCAGACGGTATTCACTGAAACTAAACTGCCGCTTTGCGATTCCTGTAAAAAGAATGTTATGACGTCACGGCACGCTTACCTAATTATTCTGCATAACCAATCAAAGCGTGGCGCACGCGCTTGAGCTGAAATTCGATTTTTCCCCAAGTTATTTTTAGATGGTTTTTAAAAGTCGTGAAATTACCATAGGAACTGGGTAGGATAGGATTTGTATTTGTTAAAGTAATTATAAAGATACTAGATAATGTATCTAGTTATTAGGCTAACTAGACTATTCATTTATTTATTTATTTATTTATTTATTTATTTATTTATTTATTTATTTATTTATTTATTTATTTATTTATTTATTTATTTATTTATTTTTATTTATTTATTTATTTATTTATTTATTTTTATTTATTTATTTATTTTTATTTATTTATTTATTTATTTATTTATTTTTATTTATTTATTTATTTATTTATTTTTATTTATTTATTATTTATTTATTTATTTATTTATTTATTTATTTATTTATTTATTCATTCATTCATTTATTCATTTATTGATTTATTGATTCATTCATTCATTTCATTTCATTGATTGATTTCATTCATTCATTCATTCATTCATTCATTCATTCATTTCATTCATTCATTCATTCATTCATTCATTTCATTTATTCATTCATTTATTCATTCATTGATTTCATTCATTCATTCATTCATTTATTTATTTATTTACCATTGACTATATACTTAGTTCCTAGAAGCCCAGCCGAATTCTAGCCGACATACCTCCGAAGATGTGCCGAGTAGTCGAGTCAATTTTCGTGACTACCGACTTTCCGAGGTTTTGTCCCCCTCCCCCTCAGATGACACCCTTGTTTCCGGCGGCTGTATTGAAGGAAAATGCTAGTTAGAATAAATATCTGATAATCAATAATACGTAGGTTTTAAGCCGCGGCTACACGAGCGATAATAATCTGCTTGCACGGGCGACGCGACAGCTGAAAAAAATTGCAAAAAAAAAGTGCCGAGAAATTGAATTTTTCGAGGCTTCGTTTAACCTCCACCGCGCGTTAATTGGTGATTTCAAAAAAATCGCGTCGCTGTGCAAACAAAAAGTCGCTCGTGTAGCCGCGGCTTTAGCTAATTCTTTTCTCATTCGAACTCCGAAAAATTAACGGCGTTTCTTAGAACGGCGCGCTCACAATGAATGCATCGGTCGAACAGTATGACAACTCGATATTTTGTTATCGTGCATTCGTATGAAGTGGAACCAGGTGAAATTGTGGAGTGTAATTCTGTTAATAAAGAATAGTCTATTCATGTTTTTTAGTTCAAAGTGCGACGAGAGCTATTACAGGAAAATGAAATTTCCCCACTCCAACTGCTCAGTTTATTTCACACTGTGTTATGTCCTGGTTATCTATATGTTTAGGTGCAGATATGTTTTGCCGTCCGTGGGCCCTCGTACTAGCTTTTGATTGACAGCCCGCTATTTGAGTGAGTTCACGTACTGCAAATTCAGTAAGCTACTAAAGCCAGAGTAATTTCATTGGGGTTTATTTTTAGGTGAACTGCTCGAGCACCGTGAGGTCAGGAGTCCCGGCGTCCATTCCAATTTTTTTTCATTTTTTTGAATCTTTTCTTTACCGTTCTTTTCCTTTCTCTTTGTTCTTATTTACTTTTCTCTTCCTTTTTTAATAGTAATAACAATAATAATAATAATAAATGTATAGTCAGTCTATAGTGGCAGTGGACTTCATGGATCTATTATTATTTAGTTTCTTTTGATTTCGATTGTTTTCCATCCAGTTTCTCTTTAGACGTCCTTGTGCTTTTCCTCCAAGGCACACTTCAGTCTAATCTCGTTGATGATTGTTCTCCTATTCAAAAAACCTACTAAAGCCTCCCTCAAACCTACTGAACCACTCCCGCTTTTGAATTCAGTATACTTTCCTCTCAAATCTAACACTATAAACACTTTGATGAATTTGAGTTGGCGGGATTGATGACTTCCTATCCTATTGAATACTCGACGAAACTTGATGTGATCGGCTGATAAGTGTAGTGTAGTGTGGGCGTGTTTTCAACCTAACAAACTTTGAAAAGACATACTGAAAGTTTTCTTTTATCGGCTATTACTGAGCTGCGAAGTGTTCGTAAAAATTATGTTTTTCAATTAAGCCATTTCCACATAGAGTTATTGAGTCAATTCATGTGTACTCGATACCGCGTAGTATCGCGAGAGCTGATGACTGACTGAAACTGATTTTAAAATAATGCTCACGCTAAAATAAATCCTTCCTTCAACTTGCTCCCATCCTCTCCCATCCATTCGTTCGTTCGTTTATTCGTTTTCAAATTCTCTGTTCAAATTGTTCAAATGTCAGGGGGAAATTAATTTCCCCCTGCAAATGTCCATCTTTGATGATATGGTCATTGGTCTAGAACCACCTGCATGCTCGAGAGTCCAGCGGTCGGCGGGCCGACGTTTCATCCGAGCTCGCGCCGAAGAGCACCGCTGGACTCTCGAGCATCGAAGCACCTGGCGATCGATTGCGCGCCGGTGGGCGGTTAATTAAGCCAAGGCAGGCAAAGGACCTCAGATCGCTTGATGCTCGCACCTGAATCATTGTAAAACAAAATAACGCTATATATTCACAAAGAGAAGTCTTTTATACGACCTTTATACATAGTTAGACTGCGCGTTCTGAATTATTTATCTTTAGTAATGTAGTTTGAAAGGTTTCATCAAGCGTAAAAAGACTCAGTATTTTTCTGAGTCTTTTTACGCTTGATGAAACCTTACGAACTACATTACTAACAATTACCAAGCGACAACTTACCATATATTTATCTATTGTTTTATTACTTCAAGTGCATTCATTTCACAATGTTTGAATATATTGAGTCATGCATGGAGAAAACATACAACATATAACAAGAATTAATTCTAGTTTTTTTGCCGATAGTTGTCATATGTAGATTGGACTCAGTCGACGTTTGTAGTTTTTGACGCTTTTTGCTATACAGGATGCCATGAATTATGCCGGTTCAGAGCGGCTGTCATGTTGTCGCGTTTATTTACCAGTCGAAAACGGTAGGTATACACGTAACCAAACGACTAAAATAGCACTCTTTTTATGTTATAAATCAGAATTTAAAATATTGAAACTGACAGTAAAACTTATTGTATTCACTACGGAGTGAAGACGGGTTCACGTACCTGACGTCAGTCATAGTTATTGCATGCGTGGGACGGAAACGACATCGGTGAACATTTCTCTGCTCACGGAAAATTGATTCCTCCTTGGTGAAGTGCTTCGAATCCAAACAAAACAAAAGCAAATCAATTCACGAAAACTAATCATTTTGAATTTAAAGCGATTGACTAGAATCGAACTGAAAGAGCGCCTTTAGCAACTTGGAATCTAACGATAAGGACCACACTCAGCTTAGATATAAGCCCCATGCTACAATAGTGGGGATTTGGTTGTAATGTTATCGATCGCACGGGCTACGGCCGGAGCAATATCTTATCTGTCCATTTGCCTGAGCTGTTTTTGTTTCTGGAGAAGTTTGAAGGCGTGAACGGAGAGGAAGCGAGGGAGGAGCGTTCGAGTTTATTTTCCAAACGGAAGCAGCAACCCACATGCATTTAGCACTTTGGCAACGTACACGCGAAGGCGGAAGCAGATGGTACAATCACCCACGCGTGTGCGTCGCGAAACGAACTCGAGATGCGCGCGACTTGGATACCAAGCGAAGGCCGAGCTTATTATCGTCACGTACGTTTTAACATCTTGGCCACTCGTGAAGGCGGAAGCAGATGATACAATCGCACACGCGTGTGCAAGTCAGAACAAGATAATATTGCGCGATACCATGCGCGATACCAGCGCGCGCAGGCTGGGCTACTCGCCGTCGGGCTTATTTCGGCACGTGATATTATAGGAAGCCCAAAGCCGATTTGGGATCTCGAAAAAAATAGCTCTAACTCCCTTTTTATCAACAACGCTAGCCTGAAACTGTTTACGTGTGACAAAGTCCTTCAGTTTGGACCAGTTTACTGAATACTTTGACATGTAAATTGGCTTTGGGATTCAGATGTTTTCACGATATTGAGTAACAGATTGTCAATTGCAGTTGAAAAGGCCACAACCATTTTTTTTTTCAGTTAAGACAGACGACTTTATCAAAACATTTTTAAATTGCTTTCGTTCTGATCCAGAAGCGAAAAAAATAATTAAATTTTAGATAAATATTAATAGCTTTTAGTCGTTTAAGTTATATTATTATCATGATAATACTGTAGTTCAGAAAAGCCCCATGGATACATGTAGTACGTACATTAGGATATCGACCACTTAGTTATTTCGCAATGTGTAAAAAGCGAGAGTAGCATGACGTCATAGAGGACTGGGTTCACTCGGTCAGTTCAGATTAATGCTCTGATCGGAATGCTTTCTGATGATTAACAATCGGTTGCAGTTAGGAACCAACGGGCGGCCCAGAACAATGCGCGCCCTAGGCCCAGAGCCTAAATCCAAATATCTGCTTGCATTGATGGTCTTTTTCAACGTTTTTTAGTTAAATTTGAAAAATAGTAATTGTAAAAATGAAACAATTTTAGGTAATAAAATTATTATTATTATTATTATTATTATTATTATTTATTATTATTATTATTATTATTATTATTATTATTATTATTATTATTATTATTATTATTATTATTATTATTATTATTATTATTATTATTATTATTATTATTATTATTATTATTATTATTATTATTATTATTATTATTATTATTATTATTATTATTATTATATAGTACTGTACACTAAAGTTGAAGAATCGTTGTCGGGTTCAAAATCATAGAACATTGAAGCTGAGACCGCTAGGATGTATGGGTAAGCGGTAAATCAGCTAAGTTTTATGTATAGTCAGAGGAAAATGTTGGTGTTTATCGAAAGAAATGATCTCTCTAAGCAAAATTCTACACATATTCGGGAAATAAATTACGAATAAGCGACGTTATTTGACTCATTTACCGCTTTCTCCAGGTATCCCTTGCGGTCTCAGCTTCTATGTTCTATGATTTTGAACCCGACAACGATTCTTCAATTTAGTGTATTCAGTAGAATCAGTTGCATGACATTTCTCTAACAGCAAATTATTGCGCACAAAGCACAATACGACAGGGTAGTTCGTAGGCCATGCAGGAAATGCGTAGTTTTTCTACGTATGCGAGCTTCGCCGGCCGGCCGGAATACACATCTATTCGAGCGTTTGTTCTCTATCTAGCAGTACAAAAGAGCTTTTTGGTAAATGACGCACACTTCCACTTCTGACAATATATAGCGCCTCAGTGAACGCACAATGAAATGCGTCAGTTGTAGTGAAATGTCTGGAAATCTTACTACGTTTGCTGCACAAATGGTTCGGTAACTGCCATAAATCAAGTACGTCAATTCAAACTAACCGTTTTTGAATGAGATTTCTATGAATCTACTGCGTCATTTCCACACCACAAGAGTGCCTACTACTGATCACGTCAGTACGGTAGTGAAATCCGAACCGTGATTCGTTAATTGAAACATACAAATGAATTAAAACTAGCTGGTTTTTGAATCAGTTCTTGCGAGATAAAGCTGTGCGTCGTTTCCGCACGGAAAACGTCTTTGGTGGATTTCAAGTGCGCAATAAAGCGGATGCAGAAAGCCTGGAGCTATAGAATTCAGTCCGGCCCAAACAGTACGTACAATAATCTGTAGCTTTTGATAACGGCAATAAATCTGAACGTCTGTTGCCGATAGTTTGTCATAACACGTATACAGCCTGAATAGTAGAAATCGTTGTTCACATTACGCAAATCTTAAGTCTGTTTTAGCACTCGCAAAGTTTTTTTAGAGGCCTCATTCACAAGTAAGTGTTTAGCCGTTCAATTCCATAGCTTTCGCAACTCGAATACGCCACAATTTAGATTCAAATCCCCCCCCCCCCCCCCCCCTATATATATATGCTATATAGGTATGTGCCCCCGAATAGGTGGGTACCATATTTTGATTTTTCGCCATAAAATAAAATATTCGGTCTTTTTAAAAATTGGGTACGTACACTTTTTTTTATTTTGATAAAAAAATCCGCTTAGCGTAACAGCCAACGTATGTACTTCTGATATTATTAGCGATTTCCAAAGGAATAGTATTAACTTTTTCCTTAATTAAATTGGGCGTCTATGTTTCAGTTACAATTCCTTGGAAAGGGTATGAATTTTCCAATTTTTCATCCCGGCGGCACACTCCTATCCTAATCCCCCCCCCCCCCCCCCCCGGAACTACTAAAACACAGCTAGATCTACTCAATATTTAACTGACTAAAATATGACTACTTTTGGCCTGTTTTGACCGATCATAAAATAACAAGATGATCGAACTGAGAGATGAGCTTTTCAAATGCTCGTTTCTAAAGTATTATAATGTAATCCCATTAAAATGGTTGGTTATATTTTTTTTTTATTCTTAGATAGAGAGAGATTTGAAAGATTGCATTGTTTTGTAAATCGTATGACGTCACACTTTGCGATATGCGACGTTTTGTTAAAGGGGAACTGAAGACAAAATTTATTTTCTCAAACAAGTTACATATCTCTTGTACTAGCATTACTTGAGTATTATTTTTTGTAAATCTTTCTTAGATATCAACATAATATGTACACTCAATATGGAATATCATCCGCCATTTTGCCGTTTTACCGTCGGCTCAAATCTTTTTGTTTGTGACGTCGTTTATGGGGAATAGTAAAATCCGTTCACAACATTCTCTCGGGTACAAGAAAATACAATGCACTTATAATTACTCTATATTGTGACTGCACTTTCCCTTGGGATAGGTGACGTCTATATGGGGAATAATTACTGAATTAAGTGAGCCGCGATCATTTCAACGGTAATCTATGTCTTTTTACAATGATTCAAACTCAAGTTTCTTCTCCATAAAATTAAAAACAATTGGAAATTATTGCAGAAAATGAATGTACACAACATTCTCTTTGTTTTTATCGAAAGATAAATTTAGGCTACAGCAACCATGATTTAGCAACAAAATCGTTCTGATATTCAAACCTTTATTATAAAATGCAATATTTCCTCAACGGTGAGGTACATTAATTGGAACCTCGATTTAACGAAGTGCTAAGGGACGGGGAAATTGGTTCGTTATATCGAGGGTTCGTTAATTATATCGGGGTTCTGTTCCATACATTTTTTTACTGTAACTTAGGTCAGGGTGAAGAATATCCTTCGTTATCCCGGGGACTTCGTTATACCGGGAACTTCATGGTACCCGGGACTTCGTTATACCCGACGGGGACTTCGTTATACCCGGCGGGGACTTCGTTATACCGGGGACTTCGTTATACAGGGAACTTCGTTATCCCGAAGCTAAGACTTCGTTATACCGGGGACTTCGCTATACCGGGGACTTCGTTATATCGGGGACTTCGTTAAAGGACTTAAAGCGAGGTTACGTATACACTAACATGTTTTCTGGTTGAGGTGTCAGTATGGTCTAAAGTGGATGAGTTTTCAGTGAAAACGAAATTGCGGTGGCTGTATTCCAATCCTGACCAGAAATCTAGTGCCCAACCCACGTAGACATCTCTCAAATATTTTGAAAGTAAATGAAAAATCAAACTGAACGCTTTCTCTTTATTTCAGTCAGTTGATTTAATGGCTGTCAGTTTCGTTGCCACAAAAGATCTTCTACTGATGCACTTCCGGTTTGCAGACAATGGCAGAGTACTGAGTATACACGTTGGCATCTGACATGAAATATAACATGAATCTGAATCTGTGACCTAAAAACACTCGTAGCCACACTATTTGCCAAAACACACAATAATAATAAAGTTTTTGTGCATTACAATCCCTCTCGGTCTCAGATTTCAGATTCAGATTTCAGATGCCAACGTTTTTTGAAATAGGTGTATACATGTATACATAATAAGGACATAGGTGTTGTCTCTGACTTGAGTTTATATTGAAAAAAATATTTTTCAAACATGCAGACATGTATACATTGTGAACTGATCCATTCCGGAGTAGACTACTTGTATATCTTCCCGTTCCTAAGTCTAGTTGTCACAACGCTCGGAGCGCAGGATCTTTTTGCTCATATTTCTACTTCTATGTTAGTAATTAGATAAAGTGCTTTTAAAGACGTGTGCATGCAAGCGCGCACGTAGTAAGCCATATACTAATTCAGTGCGGGCCCCTTTCTTATGGAGTCGTTTTCGTGAGAAGTTTGTATGAGTGGGAAGTAGTTACTGACCGAGTGGGAAGTAGTTACTGACCGTGCCGTGTCCAAGCATTCTGATTGGTTGAGGTATTTTTGAGAAAAAAAATCTGATTGGTTGAGCAATGATTTTGCGCGCTGTGATTGGTTGAGTAGATGTCTTCGATTCCGTATCGTGACCGTAACTCTGTACCGTAGGTTTCCCACTCATACTAAAACGGTACAAAATCCAGACATCTCAACGCTCGGAGCACGCATGTTTGGTAATAAGTGATTATGGCTCAATTGACGTATAATGTCGCGTTTAAATACACGTACGTCACAAATCTCCCCTTCGCTTGTTCTACTACTATCACAAGTGAACTGAGATTAAAAATGGGATTACAATTCCCTATTTCCTCGTACTTGCGTCAGTACTGATTTAACAGTTTATTTTTACTTAGAGATATCGCAGAATTCTCTCAGTCTCTGTGAGAATTGTGCGCAAGTATATTGCCTGCCTGCATGTTCAGCTCTTGTGAGAAGCTGAGACCGGAACGTAGCCGGCCTTCCAAGATATAGGCGAGGTCCAGGCGCGGACGAGCACTATCGTATACTAAGAAAACCTGTTGAACCTTTTCACGACCAATCACACTATGAGGGTTTATCATGTAATTTCAAAACTCATAGGACAAAGAAAATGATTATCAGAGCTGGAAAGAGCTCGTTGAAATGAGTAAAAATTTGAAGTTTGGTGAGATCGCTTCACAAATTGTGACGGATATGAATTTTAAAACATCGAAATTTTGTATGAAAACCTTTGTTGGAGGCAAGAGTTGCCTACCAGCGTAAATTTCCAAAGGTTTTCATATAAAATGTCGATTTGTGAAAATTCACTATATCTTCGCAATTTGTGAAGCGATCTTTTCCAAACTTCACATTTTTTCTAATTTCAACGAGCTCTTTCCAGCTATGATAATCATATTTTTGTCCTATGAGTTTTGAAATTACATGATAACTCAGGTATGACAGGGGGGTCCGGACCCTACCGCAATGACGCGCGCGATTGGCATGCCTGTGTATGTTACAAATATATTCACCCCTACCCCCTCCGTTAATTTTTGTCGTGTGCGTGCAAACGTGTTCCACGCAAACAAGTACCAATATACTGTGTATGGTGCTTAATATTATCAACAGTGACTCAAATTGTCGTACATGGGCGGATCCAGGATTTCTGCAAGTGGGACTTGGTGTAACCCTCCCCTCCCCTCCCCTCCCACCATAACAAAATGCTTCCTATTTGAAATTTATCCGCCACTGAGCATTATAATCGAGAAAGCAAAATCCCCCGTGTTCCATTATTTTAATGTTTCAATATAGATAAGCTCACTAGATATACGACTGTAACGTAATATTTTATAAAAACACTGTCAGTATTTACAATAATTTTAGAATAATTTTCTACATCGCTGTCAGCTTTATAAGCTATACTCACTTCTTCTCTAGCATAGCAATATTCCAAAAACAATGTAAGACTTTGTAATGTTAATTTGCAGATCACTATTTAGAACCCTTCACCAACACTACACAATATTATTGATTTTACAAGACTTGTTTTGCCTCACCAATATTCATGTGATTCATGAAGTCCATCTATAACTTCTTGTGAGTTTTATTGAACTGATGATGGCATTCGTAAATGCCAAAACATGTCTTAATCAAAAATATTGTGTTATTTTTTAATCTAAGCTCCTTCGTGCTACTACGTCCTCTTGTGAAGTTGCTTGATTAATCAGACATTATTGGTTAGCAATATTGATCTCTGGTTGGTGCATTGATGTCAATGGATGTGCCTTATGTCACATGAAATATCACTATAGATGTACTGTAAATGCTCGAATTCGCACCCAGCTTCAAATAAATGCCCCCTTCAAATTACAGTAGTGTCCTCCATGAAGTAAACAAAATGTTAACACCTAGTTGCGACTGAGAACATTTAAGTAAACATCGCAGGAACTAATGCGAGCAGTTACGCCAGTTAACACAACCTGCCATATGCATGGTTTATAAGAGAGTGGACATCTTGTGGTGCCCAAGATGTCTGCCCTGATTGTCAGACGGCTTAGATACCACTCCTTCGCAGCCATTCTTTGTGTCATCATACAACGCAACGTAGCATGACAACACTAAAATTGGCTGCAAGGGAGACTACTTCTAAAGCATTCTCGTACCCAGACCCTTCTCAGCTTTCTAACGAAAAATCGAAGGCTCTGGCAAGAGACAAACCGGAAGACCCAGATTCTAGGTCGTCAAATATGCGCATGCTCAATATCTTCTAACTTAACTGAAATGTAGATGAAGTTTTGTTAGAGCATCGGTGAGAACTTCGCTGAAGTCCGCCATTTTATCACCGGAAGTTAGAAAATATTGAGCATGCGCATATCTGACGACCTAGAATCTGGGTCTTCCGGTTGGTCTCTTACCAGAGCCTTCGATTTTTCATTAGAAAACTGAGAAGGGTCTGGGGACGAGAATGCTTCTAAGGCATCCAACCTAAACATATTGGTCCATGCAAGAACTTAAGTGATCTCTGATCAAAATCTAAATTCTCCTTGAAGAGAATTTGGCTTTTGATCATGTGTCACTTCAACTGTTCTTACAGGGATCCTTTCATATAATAACTAAACAATTTACAATATATTTATTGATAAAATAATTTGTGAATATTCTAGGCATATATAAAAAGTAGAATTATGATAACCATGATGACTATCAGTGCTATGAGGACCCAACACTGCCGTTTATCTGAAACAAGAAACACAAATTAAGTTAATTATAATAAATTATAAAATAACTATGATATAACGCGCGCTCTGATTGGCCAAAGGATGCATATTCCGCGTGCTTTATGAAAGCACACAGCACGCGCGCGCAGATATTCAAACTTTTTTGTAACAAACAAAATTGAAAACTTGCCTTAAAATCATAATTGTATTTTATAAAAGAAATAGAAAACTTGCCCGCTGTGCTATGTGTGGATTTATAGCACTTGGGGACTGATCAGAACACGAGAGAAGTGTTGAGAAGCACTCCACTACGCGTCATGCTTCTCCTAACACTTCTCTCGTGTTCTGATCAGTCCCTGTGTGCTATAAATCTGCACATAGCACGCACGCTCGTTTTCTATTTCTTCATTTAAATAAATTTATATTATTTTGATGATTAGATAGAGCAGAACCCTCGACATTCATCAAGGGAGCATGTTAAAATATTTCTTGGTGTCATGGTTTTCGTCCAAAATATCCTAGTATCAATAGAAAGCATAACTCAGAAAATGAGCCTGGAAACAAACTTTATGCTGGCCTCCGCTGGATAACACACTTGGACATTCAGGAGAAATTCGGATCGCACCCTTCTGTGTCATTTTAGGTGGTTTGTGGCATTTTTGAAAAAAAAAACGACAAAATATGCCACAAAACCGCCTAAAATGACAGTAAGAATATTTATTTCAATTTTTTAGGTCAAATAGAATTTTTCCCATTTTCCTGCACAACTGATGGAAGATGTCCAGCTTGGGCTGCCTGTGTTGTAACATACCATTTTGGTGGTAGTTGGGTTGCCTACATTTGTACAAGAGCCTGTATACAGACATGCAAATTCTTACCATCTGAAAGTCGGAGGACTTTTTCTACTTTTAATACAACTTGGTTAAGTTTAGAGTCTGTCATCTCTAATTCATTGCCAAAGTCATCAAGCATACTACAGAAACAATGAGAGTTATTGAGACAATGGTAGCAAAGGTGATAATAATGAAAATAATCATGGTGATAATGGCAATGATGGTGATGATGATGATGGATGGTGGTGATAATGGCAATGATAGTGATGATGATGATGGATGGTGGTGATAATGGCAATGATAGTGATGATGATGATGGATGGTGATGACAATGATCATGGTGATGATTACAATGATAGTGCTGATGATGGATTGTGATGACAATGATTATGGTGACGATGATGATGATGGATTGTGATGACAATGATGGTGATGATTACAATGATAGTGATGATGATGGATGGTCATGGCAAATAATAATAATGGTGAGGTTAATGATGGTGATGACAATGATTATGGTGATGTTGATGATTACAATGATCATCATCATGATAATAGTGATGAGAGTTTGTGATGATGACCACATATGGTGATAGCAAGCATCTATCAAATACCGTACTTACACATTCTGTTCCTCAATTTCATCACCAATTCTTTTCCCCATATTCTTTAGCACTCCTACACTGTGTCCTACAAGCTCTAACTGGTCATCTTGTGACTGCATTAAAAGCTGAGATAAAGATACACACTATAAGATATACTGGTAGTTACTGTATTATTTTACAAATGGAAACACCATGAAAAGAGTACATTATACTTAACCTTACTGACATTTTGAGTCTGAGCCTTAGCCCTTAGCACTCTGACGAACAGTTAAACCTCGAAACGTCAGTAAAGTTAAGTATTCTTTTTTTACAGTGTTATAGATTTCCTTTAACTTTTGTATTATAAAATACTAGTAAATCTATGACCAACTTACAGATTGCTGTTGTTGTTGATCATCAATGAATGCTTGATTTGATCTTTCAATTTCTCTGTCTAGTCTTGAGTATTTATCGTGAGGTTTGCCATTCCTTTTACCGAGTAGTGCCTGGAATATTATATATCATCAGAGTAACATTATCAGTCGCATCACCATCATAATTACCATGATAGTTTTGATGATGATAATACTGCAGAACCCTTGGGTCCAAGTATACACATATATACACTAATCTTTTTGTAATTAGTATTTTTGTTTTTTCTCTGCTCTGCTTGCTAGTTTAAACAAATTTGTAATATATCGATGTGAGCCCCCTAGATAAGCTACGTTGCTTCTGGGGCAAACATTAAGTTAAATATGTTTAAATAAAATAAAAAAACTATACACATGTACATGTATGTACATGTACGTAGGTGTTCACTTATGGGAGGTGTCCACCTATGGGAGGTGTCCACTTATGGGAGGTGTCCACTTATGGGAGGTGTCCACTTATGGGAGGTGTCTACTTATGGGAGGTATCCACTTATGGGAGGTATCCACTTATGGGAGGTGTTCACTTATGGGAGGTGTCCACCTATGGGAGGTGTCCACTTATGGGAGGTGTCCACTTATGGGAGGTGTCCACTTATGGGAGGTGTTCACTTATGGGAGGTGTCCACTTATGGGAGATGTTCACTTACGGGAGGTGTTCACTTATGGGAGGTGTCCACTTATGGGAGGTGTCCACTTATGGGAGGTGTCCACTTATGGGAGGTGTCCAGTCATGGGAGGTGTCCACTTATGGGAGGTGTTCACTTATGGGAGGTGTTCACTTATGGGAGGTGTCCACTTATGGGAGGTGTCCACTTATGGGAGGTGTCCACTTATGGGAGGTGTCCACTTATGGGAGGTGTCCACTTATGGGAGGTGTTCACTTATGGGAGGTGTCCACTTATGGGAGATGTTCACTTACAGGAGGTGTTCACTTATGGGAGGTGTCCACTTATGGGAGGTGTTCACTTATGGGAGGTGTCCACTTATGGGAGATGTTCACTTACAGGAGGTGTTCACTTATGGGAGGTGTCCACTTATGGGAGGTGTCCACTTATGGGAGATGTTCACTTACAGGAGGTGTTCACTTATGGGAGGTGTTCACTTATGGGAGGTGTTCACTTATGGGAGGTGTCCACTTATGGGAGGTGTCCACTTATGGGAGGTGTTCACTTATGGGAGGTGTTCACTTATGGGAGGTGTCCACTTATGGGAGGTGTCCACTTATGGGAGATGTTCACTTACAGGAGGTGTTCACTTATGGGAGGTGTCGACTTATGGGAGCTGTGTTCACTTATGGGAGGTGTCCACTTATGGGAGGTGTTCACTTATGGGAGGTGTCCACTTATGGGAGTGTTCACTTATGGGAGGTGTTCACTTATGGGAGGTGTTCACTTATGGGAGGTGTTCACTTATGGGAGGTGTCCACCTATGGGAGGTGTCCACTTACAGGAGGTGTCCACTTATGGAAGGTGTCCACTTATGGGAGGTATCCACTTATGGGAGGTGTTCACTTATGGGAGATGTCCACTTATGGGAGATGTCCACTTATGGGAGGTGTCCACTTATGGGAGGTATCCACTTATGGGAGGTGTTCACATATGGGAGGCGTCCACATATGGGAGGCGTCCACTTATGGGAGGCGTCCACTTATGGGAGGCGTCCACGTATGGGAGGTGTTCACTTATGGGAGGTGTTCACTTATGGGAGGTGTCCACCTATGGGAGGTGTCCACTTACAGGAGGTGTCCACTTATGGAAGGTGTCCACTTATGGGAGGTATCCACTTATGGGAGGTGTTCACTTATGGGAGATGTCCACTTATGGGAGATGTCCACTTATGGGAGGTGTCCACTTATGGGAGGTATCCACTTATGGGAGGTGGTTCACATATGGGAGGCGTCCACATATGGGAGGCGTCCACTTATGGGAGGCGTCCACTTATGGGAGGCGTCCACGTATGGGAGGTGTTCACTTATGGGAGGTGTCCACTTATGGGAGGTGTCCACTTATGGGAGGTGTCCACTTATGGGAGGCGTCCACTAATGGGAGGTGTCTACTTATGGGAGGTGTCCACCTATGGGAGGTGTCCACTTTTGGGAGGTGTCCACTTATGAGAGGTGTCCAGTCATGGGAGGTGTCCACTTATGGGAGGTGTCCACTTATGGGAGGTGTCCACTTACAGGAGGTGTCCACTTACAGGAGGTGTTCACTTATGGGAGGTGTCCACTTAAGGGAGGTGTCCACTTATGGGAGGTGTCCACTTATGGGAGGTGTCCACTTTTGGGAGGTGTCCACTTATGAGAGGTGTCCAGTCATGGGAGGTGTCCACTTATGGGAGGTGTCCACTTATGGGAGGTGTCCATTTATGTCTGTGACTGACAGTCTGTTATAATTAGTTTAGAGGAAACTACAGTAGTAAGATTTACAGTTCACGAGAATCAAGACATGCTGTGAATAACATATCGACATTAACTTCTAGATGCCAATACACAATGTAACATTGGAACCCCATTACCTGAAACACTCAAGACACAGAACAAATAGTTTGAGAGACATACATGGGGAATACATGTACATGTACAAATCCCATTGCTACATGTACATGTATACACTTCTGCTTCGAAAAATAAAAAGAAGTTCGATAACTGAGGCCAAGACAGTGGGGTTCTACTGTATTATAGCTTTCTTATGTCACTGATTTCCATCTTTGTAACTAAGCAACCACACCATACTACAGTCATGAATGATAAGTTGACAATAGACATACAGTGTATGCATCATATATGCTGAATACAACTTCTTTGATGCATGGAGTCTAATAGTCAACTTTCGTACGCTACACTTTTAATGTCACGTACAAAGGTTTCAGAGCAAGGCTCTGTGGAATAATGCTCACTGATTCATGAAAATGATAAAATGATAAATTTAATTATTCCACAGAACCTCACATTGTATGCGACATGATGTGAAGCATGTATTGAAAGTGGGCTATTGACCATAGAGTCGTTTTCGTATGAGTGGGAAACCTACTGTACGGAGTTACAATCACGGTCAGGTGGCAAAATCGGCATTGCTCAACCAATCAGAATACTTAGACACGGTATTGTCACCACACGAACCGTACCGTAACTACTTCCCACTCATATGAAAACCACTCTAAGATGCGACTCCTGTCTTGGGTGGTTGCATAGTGCCGCAAACACCGATAACACACATACAACTGTACATGTACAAACATACTTACTTGTCTTGTTGAATTTTCTACTCTTGTAACTGCTGAGGGACTAATTAAATGTTCTTTAATAGAATTTAAATCATCTCTAGTTTGCTTGACAAATAATTTCCTTTTACTAAGTTCAGATAAGTCCATATTGAATTTCCTGGGATTCGCTTCCACAATGCCAATCGTTTCGTCCAAATCCTCCAAATCCCACTCAATGCCGCGTATATTGTTTTTGAGTTCATTTGTCGTCCAGTTGTATTCATCGCCACCTGCTTTGTGAGGGTCGTTTAAAAGTTCCTGCCATCTTGAGTATAATGTTCTGACTTTATTAACTGCTTTCTGCACCTCACTAAGGGGTAAGACATAAATGACATTTTATCAGAGTTTATCTCATCCAAATATTTTTATAAAAAAATATTTCTATTTTTATTTTTTATCATTATTTTACATCTGTAGTGATGGAAAAACCTTTACAGATTACAGATTTAGATAAGATTGTTGAAGTGAGAATAAACTACATGTAGTAATCCAGAGTAGTACTAGGAGCAAGCATTTTGATTGGACTAATTAGTCGGGCTTCCTGTGGAAGGAGCCCGACTCTAGAAATGCAGAGCGTTCTTCTTCGTCGACCCCAAAAAGCATATTGGGTTCTACAGCGCATGCACCTAGACATGAAGTCTGGCCAAGAAAGATTACAAAGCACAAACCAATCAGGGAAAGCACCGGAGGTCAAGGGGCCAAAATATAAGTCTTTTCTCGTCTAAATCTAAATTTAGATTGAAACAGGACGCTCTCGTGAAGTCGGGCTATTAACGTTTTACTGATATACTGTAAAGTTCGCAGTACTGAAATTGCAAGGAAAGCATGTTCTATTGAGCTCGAGTCATGCAACGACGAGCAACCAAAAACTGTTTCAATCGCACTGAAAATCGCACTATAGGATATCTATATTTAGTTCAAATAGGTTACATTTCATTTAGAAGCCCGACTTCACGCTAGAAGAGCGTCTAGTTACATATACAGTATAAACAGGTGTGAGTAATCCAATGTAATTCCATGTTTGAAGTTCTAAAATTATTGATTGTTTTCAGTTTCTACAGTTTGTATACCATAAATCCTACACATTATGTACATGGACATCAAGTTTAATACTATAGTTATCTTTGACTAGGGTTAGATTTTAGAATCCTGGCCCAGTTGTATTAGTCTGGTGGTTATAGTGCTATCCACCGGATAAGTCTTATCCAACAGATATTAAATATATTATTGATGAAGTTATCCACTAAATTTTCTCAGTTGGATCTAGGACTTATCCAGTGGATAGCGCTATTCACCTTTCGTGCAACCGTTGGCCTGATGTTGCCATTAGAGACCAATAATTCTTGATACATGTAATTTATTGGCCAATAATATTACAGCTTGGTGTGAGTTTGATTTAAAGAATGCAGATTTGTTTTCAATGACTATCAATGGAATTTTCGTGTGCCATACTCAACATAAAATCAATGCATCTACACTGGACAAAACTCCAGTCTAAATGTCTTGAAGCACTTTGACAAGACTTGATAACAGATGTGCAGACTAATGATGAGCGGTTCTCATTTCAAACAATAGATAATGAGGTGGCTTCTTTTGAAGCAATTAAGAACGGCTCTTGGAAAGTATGGCGTTTGAACTAGGCCTTATTTAAAGGGAGATTTCCTTAGTGTAGACTGAAGTGCCTGTTTTGACCAGATTCAATATAAACTTACTAGTAACAATATTAGTAAAATTCATAACTATAGAAAACAATTCCAATCTTAGTCTGAAACATTGTGCTATAAGAACTTTCCTAATAAAGGCATATTAAATTCAATTATCTATTAATCATTTATGAACTACAAATAGAGTAGGGTACATTGTAGATTTGTATGGGAGTGTTGATCATGACTGTTGTGGAATTATGCAATTGTCTTCTAACAAGAGAATACTTCATTTCTTAATGGTTAAGAAATCAAAACTTTCTGACAGACAGTTAATCTTGTCCTTGTTTTACAAACATAGGATTGTATACCAAGGACAAGACTAGAGCAAATCTTGTGTTGTACGTACAACTACAACTACAAGTTGTAACTATACAGCTGTAACATAGCAAGGGAGAGATCAGAAAAATGCATGAAATTTTGACATCTTGGTAAACATTTTGTGTAATTGTATATCATTGATTGGCTATCATATGCCAGGTTTTAGACGAACTAGAGACAGAACTCAAACTTGGGCAACTGGTTAATCGATTTGAGTTCATTGAGAAATTAGAAACACTCAACACATCATGAATTGATGAAATATATTATTCGCCAACATCTGAAATCAACTTACTCTTTGACGACGAAAAATGGGTCCTCTAGAGACATTACAACACAACGAATCCTTCCGGCACGATAGCTATAATCCTCACAAGCGAAATCCGTCCAAAAATGGCCTCAAAACGCAGCACAATTTACGAAAACATCCAAGTTGTGACACACTCACACATATCGATGTAGACGCGAGTAGTATATCACGTGACCTTGGGGGATAATCCCACTTCCGTTTATATGCCCTTTTATGGAAAGTGACGTACAAGTAACCCGCGGAAATCCCGAGGGCTGTTCTGTGAATGACATCATGACATTGAAAGAAGAAGACATGATATGCACTATGCAGTGGATCAGATGAAGACTCTATTACATATCGAGGTTTGTTTTCTTTTGCTTGTCATCGAGACCCCCTGTGACTTCCACAGTTCAAGAGTGTTTCGTAACATTTCAATATCATAATTCGATGTCCGTTTAGTGCGTTCATCAAGACCTCTAGTCTCTACTAGTCTACACTGTACACGTGGAGTTTAAGCTTATAAAGTAAGTTTTGTTTATCATTATGATATATAATTGTGCTGAATTTGTTACAGTGGTTCAGATCAGTAGTTTAGAGATCAGGTAACAGTGTAATGTACGCAGCGTAACGTTTTAGTTGACGTTTTCAAGCGATCGCAAGTTGTAGCATGCATGTACAATACAATCTCAACAAAGACTGGACGTCAGCTTGTTCAACATAATAATAATATTAAGCCGGCATGGATTGGAGATCAGGACACAGAATAACATTCATTAAACCAAGGGTCCTCTTCATGGGATACGTTCTTCCTCTTGTCCCTTGGGAAAACTAAAATGCTAAAAGCTTTACAGAACTTCATCTTAGAACTGCAAATTATTGTCGTTATAAACAGTAACACGTACCGGTTCATAACTGCTTAGGCGCCGTTCCATTTCATTTGCTTTATTTGTGGTACGTACACCTTAATTACCAATGTCAATGAATACGAATGTTACATAATGCCTTATTTGTACACTTTGTGCAAGACAACGATTTTGTGTCACAACTTTCAAACAACTAATTACTACGTCAGTCATATATGCCACATGCACAATGTCCTTTCCAATGTAAGAATTTTAAAATGTACAAAACATTTGTTTCTTTAAAATATATTTCTTAATTTCTAGAGAATGTTTTACTTTGAGACCGATATTTTGAAAAGTATTACTGTATTTGATTTAGTTGTTTTGTATAGTACGTAAACTTTCATATACCTACATTTGTACATTTTGTATTTAGCCTGATTTTCAGACAGTCCTTGCATGGTCCTCCGCTCTCGCTTTAGACGGTCCTTGGTCCTCCACTCTCAATTTCTCCCGGGATGGGGAGAAAGTGAGAGTGGAGGACCAAGGACCGTCTGAAACTCAGGCTAGTCACAGCTAGGTTCAATTCCCGTTTGGGCTCAGGGGTTTTCCGAGTCTTTTTATGCTTGAAGAAACCTTACAATAAATTATTAAACTACATTACTAATTTCAATGTTCTCATATTTTTGTTGATGTATGAACTACATGCGGTATATGTAACTAAGATCTTATACATGTAAGTCAGGCCCCGGTTGCACGAAAGGTGAATAGTGCTATCCACCAGATAACATTTATTGGATAACTGCATCAGCTTTATCCGATGGATAACACTTATCTGGTGGATAGTGCTACATTCACCTTTCGTGCAACCCGGGGGCCTGCATGGTTAAAATAGTTGATGAGAGTTTCAATTTCCCAGAATTCCTTTTGGTCATAGCTTTCATGATTTTTCAACCTGACATTTGATGAGTAGAATATATGTACAGCTAGAAGTTCTCCAAGGGTGTCGACAGCTGTCAGGTTTCACTATGAGCAGCATAAATTAACATTGCATTAAGTCTAGCCGCCATGTATTGCATAAGTTTTTGTGCAATGTAGCAAGCACAGTATAATTTATATTACATATGCAACATAACTGACAATAAGTGTTCACAAAATGTTTTGAAGCCAAAATACTGGTTGTTGACTGTTTTACATAAATTTCCATAAATTACTCCCACTTTTCATATGTTCATATACATGTAACTCATTCTTGTTCATTTTAAAAGTTTTAACAAATGTTCAAAACGTTGACCCAAATTGGGTCGAAGACGACCCAATGGTCGAAAACGTTTTGAACATTAATTTTGTTAAAACTTTTAAAGCCTTTTATTTATTACAATATACAGTCAACTCTCCGCTAACGGACACTCTCGTAAGCGGACAGCTCTACTTACGGACACCTTTTCAAATCCCCGTTTTACCTCCCAGTCAAACTCTGTAATTACACATTCCCGTAAGCGACACTCTCTCGTAAGCAGACGCGGACACTTTTGAAAATGAAAATTGGATTTTTCTTTTGTTTACGCTCTCTCGTAAACGGACACACCATATAATAATGGACTTTCGGCAATGGAATTTGTCTTTAATTTGCAATAAATCAACAAAAATATGACCTTTTACAGAGAAACAGAACAGTGGGGATCGGTTTTGTCAAATCTCCATTTGTCCGCGGGGGCAAGGTGTACGGTTCAGTTGCTATTTTTCTCTACCGATTAAAACGTAATTAACTCTCCCGTAAGCGGACATCCACCCTATTTTTCTTTGGTGTCCGCTTACGGGAATAGTTCTCATAAGCGGACAGCTCTACTAACGGACACTTTTTTCAATTCCCGAGGGTGTCCGCTTACGAGAGAGTTGACTGTATTATTAATGCTGAACAATACTAGTAATTATTAACATGTACTGTCAGACAGTTTCTGTATTTAACTACAAATTACTAATTGAAGGGGTCGACCCTTGCAAGAACAGAGTAAGTGACTTGTGATCAAAACCCAAATTCTCCTTTGAAATTTAAAGAAATTCAAGGAGAATTTCGATTTTGATCAGTGATCACTTACACATGTACCTTGTTCTTGCACAGAGCGCTTCAATTGTTGACACAGTTCAGCCTTTGGTAAATATGTACCTAATTTAATACATCAGAGCTAAATTAGCTTGAGGTTTGCAAACAAACAGACTGCATACCAGAACCTTGTGTTTATTGGTGTAGTACACAAACATTGGATGTTTGCCCATTAGTAGCTTGAATGACATTAGTATACATGTTTGTATCAATCAAGTTTTTTCAGTCAGTCTAAGTATCCAGTCGTAGAGTCCACACCTATAACTTTGTATTCGCTACTTTATTAAAGACTGTCACTGTTTCAAGAATATTTTCTTCTTCTCTTCAGAGGCTCGAGGATTCAGTGCAACAACAGTTGCACCTTTTTCAGTCCAATAAGGTCAAGCCCAGACTAAAAGTAAGTAGGGACATTTTTCTATATTATAACATACTAATGAACACTGAACCATCTCAGACTTTCCCTTCTCCCCCTCTAATTTTTGCTGACTTATTATTTCACATTGTGGCCTGGCAATGGCATTTCTCGAAAGCCCAGAAAACTTTTTGGGCTCGAAAAATCACCCGTAAAACTCAGGAAAAAATTGTAAAATTGAAGCAAATTGATATATTATGTGAGCTTTAGAGCCCATATAATTTACAAGTCTTTGGAGACCATGTATGCCTGAAAACAACTAAATTTGCTTCATTTTAACAGACAAGTATTTTTCTGTCAGGTTTGTAGGTGACCTTTCGGGCCCAAAAAATATTTCAGGGCTTTTGAGAAATGCATGCCGTTGGGAGTTATATTCAAAGCCTCTTACTATTCTTTCTTGAACAATAATAAATTATAATTATTGAAAAACTTGGTGGAAAAGGGCATAGGATGATTTTTTGAACTTTTCTCAAATTTGTGCAATATATTATGCTGTTTGAGAAAAGTTTTAACAAATCATCCAGAAGTCACATTAACCCATATTTAATTGTCTCTATAGCTATGTGTTATAGACCAAAAAGGGAAGCCAGATGCTCAGAATGCTACTGAGTATTAAAACTCAATATATTTTAACCATTTTCAAGATTTCTGTAAAGCTGTCATAAATGTTCAAAATGTAGCTATTCTGCAGTGTAGTCCAATGTTCAACAAATTTTGACAAAATATAATGTTTCCCTAGACAGTTCAGTTATAATGCATGCATAATTCATACTTTAGTTACCAAGTAACTGGTACTGCAGAGTAGTCATTCCTAAAAATATGTGCACGTATTTTTTTAGTGTTATTTTTAAAATATTAAAATATTGCTACACATTGATATCATGCACACAAGCTAAGAAAACTAAATAAAGAATACTTTGCATTGAAATAAGAACTACAAGCTAGCTGCATAGTACATGTAAATGTGCAGTTGGAAATTGGGAAGCCATGGCAGCCACATGTAGTTGTCATGCTACAACACCTAATGTTGTGCATATTTTATATGTAGTCACGGTTCAATTACTCAATGATCACAAGCAGTTAATGTGGTCAACCATCATAAAATTACTTTCAGGATGTATTTGGAGTGTTCATATGAGGCAGGGTGCTTGATCCATTTCACCAAATAAAACAGTCTGTCTTATGATTAACATGGATGAGCCTAAAAATGATTTAGCCTACTAACTAAGCTCTCAAAGTACGAAAATGACTTCTTATTAATTATAGCGTCATTAATGATAAGATGCTTATTGACGGATGGGAAAATATTTTGCTCCCTGCCATTTGTGCAGACCTTGCGGTATCAACTCTGAAAAAAATATCCAATCCTTCAATAGGGTGCAGTTTATTGGCAGTTTCTATGGATTCAAAGACTATCCAGTCCTGAAAAATAGTAGAAATTGTAAGATTTTTTACCTTTAAATAGAGTCAGGGTTTTGACATTACACCCCTATCCCAAATTTCTGGCAGTAAAGCCCCCCCCCCCCCCCCCCCCCCAAAAAAACCATCTGGGATGCCTTCTACAAGGAATCTTCAAGTCCAACTTCTACAATGTCGGAATAGTGTGATACAGTATAGGCCTTTGACCTTGTTGATTGGATTTGTTCTTTATCTTATTTTTTACTGCTTGCAAGTTGTATACATTGTTTTGTATCCTGTTTACTGCTTGCAGACTCACAGAGTGCTGCCTGGACCTCTGAACCCTGGCAATGTTTAGTGCAACAATATCAATTTTCTTACCTTGTTTTAGTGCAAAGAACTACCCTGTTTCAGCGTACATTACCAATAATTTTTTCCTGTTTCAATGTGGAAGACTTAGACCCTAGTGGGTGGCATATACCCATATCACTTATATATGGGAGTCCTGGGGGGGGAGGGGTTACTCCCAGAAATTTAGGATAGGTGTGTGCCGCCTGGATGTCAAAACCCTGACCCTATTTAAGGATTGCAAATTGGATTTTGTTTTACTCTTTCCAAGGATTGTCACTGAATTATAGACCAGTGAATACTATTCCTTTGGAAATCGCTAATACCAGAAGTATATATGCGGGCTGTAACGCTAAGCAGATTTTTTGATAGAATTAAAATAATTGTACCCTATTAGCCATTACCCAAACGAGCAGGGGACTGGAACCAAGTCCGTAAAACTAATTCAATAAGAAACTAGCAAAAGTGGGCATCATTTTCTGAGAGAGCAGATCAAACTTAGCTAGTCTGGAAAGTTTGGTGAACTTCGGTTTAATATTGACGATGCTAGAGGGCATCAAATATGTATATTTCCCCATACAAACTCTGTAAATTCTTGACGCTGTCCAGCCAAACCATACATTCACTGTAAAATTTTGGCTGGACAACACAATTTCAAAAGTTTATAATTCTGACAGAATTCGCTCAAATCACATCAAACTTTGGACATATACTAATTTTAACATGCTGTTTCATGTCATGAACTTAATTTCGTAATTGCATTAATTCTAATAAACTTGTTCCCAGTCCCCTGCTCGTTTAGGTAATGGCTAATTTAAGGATTGAAAATTTTATTTGATAGTGAAAATGCAAAATTTTAAAAACCATGTCCCATTCGGGCGCATACCTAGCATTTGTATATAGCGTATGTGAGTACCCCCTCCCCTCTCCGGGATGGGCGTATCCCCTTGGTGTAATGTACTGCAGCAAGAGAATATGTTAGCATCTAGGTCATTGATCCTTATCCTTCCTCTACAAGCGAGAGAAACGCTTTCCTATTCCTCACATAGTAAAGTAATTCTGGAAAATACTTCTGCTTACAGGATGCATGCCTAACGGTGTTGACAATACAAAAGAAACCCTTCAGTTTCGTTATACTAAAACGACTCTCAGAGTTTTCTCCGATTCTTCCTTGTACATGATAAAGCAAGTCACACACATTCAAAGTCTTGAAATATCCTAGTTAGCTTATCTTACTTTTGTAGATTGGCAAAGATAGCTAAAGATAAGATCGGAGTCTGTACAACCTTTATTTATATGCTATATTTGCTATCATTAGATAATATATACCAATGTGCAAAGAATTCCACTGTGAGTGTTGCCCTGATGACCTGCCACAGATAATCTGTATCTGTGTAGATTGTTACCATGGCGATGAGGAGCAAGAGTCAAAGACACAAACGGGAGAAAATCCCGACAAACCAAGTGACGTAGCGAAAGATAACTATAATGGCCAAGCAGAAGGAAGTGGTAAGAGTAGAACAAGTTTTTCTTAACATACTAAAAAAATGCCTACTAAAATTTATTTTTCTCGACTTCTTTCTTTGACTTAGATCAAGAATTGTTGCCATCTGAAGAGAAGATCCAAAATGGAGTTCCAAGTTGCTGTGGAAATACTGACATTAATCTTGAGAAAACGGAAAAGCTACCATGCTGTGGAACAAAGGACAGCGATAAACCCTGCATGCCCATTGAGGAAGAACGTTTCACTGATAAGACCACAAGTACCCGTCAAACCTGCTGTGAGTCAAAGAGAGCTAACGCTACAAGACCAGAAAAGTCCTGTGAACAGGAACATGAGAGTCGCTCTAAAGAAAAAGTAAATCTTCCAAGCAATGTTTGTCAGAAAAGTCCTCCACTAAACGCTGCTTCGTGTCGTGGTTCTGTACAAGAGAGTTCAAGTGAAGTAACCACTAACATGGAACAGAAGCAGAAATGCTGTTCAGCAAAGAAAGATGACAGTTGCCAGAAAAGCACACCACAAAACGTTGCTCAGTGTTGCAGCACACGGCAAGAAAGTCCCACTGAAAGGCCATGCAATTCTGACAACAAGGAACAGAAGAAAAGTTGCTGTTCAAAGAAAACTGGTGACATACTAGAAGGTCAAGACATTGGGGAATCCAATAGTTTGGAAAAAGTTCCCCAGCAATCAAACTCGTGTCCTTCCAAAACATCATCATGCAGTGACGCCAAAATGGGAGTAGTTTCTTGCTGTGATTCATCATCAAAAGACCCTGAAAGAATTGAAATCAAAACAACGGCTCAAAAACCAAAAGAGAACGGTTCATGCTGTTCTTCAAAGACGAGTCCATGCAGTAACATGAACACCAAAAGTGGAAAAGAACAGAATGGTGTGATCAAGTCACCTTGTTGTCCAACAGACAGTACGTCATCATCGACAAATGTAAAATGTGGTGCTGCACAACAAGACGATGAGGACACTTGCTGTTCAGCTAAAACATCTTGCAACACGATTGTAGCTGATGGTTCATCATCGTGCAATGGAAAAGCCAAGTCATGCAAGATGGATGAAACAACATGTCCATCGCTGTCACATTCAGACAATGAAGCTACCTGTGTGACGTCACAGAAAGACAAGTACTGTGGGAAGGATGAAGAACATGACTCACTTCGAAACGATGAATGCTGCACAAAAGAAGAAACAGTGTTGCTCATCGACCCCTGCGAGAACCCAACGACCCAACCCAATTCCAAAATGTCGAAATCACCTCTGGTTCGAAGGAATACCACGAAACTGCGAGTGCAGAATATATGTTGTGCAATGGAGGCACAGCTCGTTGAAGAATGCTTGAAACCCTTAAAAGGGATTGAAAGTGTTGCTGTTAATGTGATTGGACGAGTCGTTCATGTACGTCATGATCCGGAAGTGACATCACCGACCGAACTTGTGAACTGTCTCAACAAAGTGCACCTTGGAGCGACTGTGATGGAGATCGGTGCGCACCAGGATAAAGAGGACGGTCGAATGCCACGCCTACTCAAGCTTTCCATCGTATATGTACTGATTCAGGCCATACTACTCGTTACAGCTGTCACTGGTCTTTTTCTTACGCAGTCGTGGTACCAATGGATCGCGATTGCCGAAATTATATTTGGCGGAGCCCCTATCTTGAAATACTCCATCATCTCAGTCAAAAACCGTAGAATAGACATCAATATCCTGATGTTAATTGCTATAATAGGAACAATAGCTATCAGTGAATGGGTTGAAGGGGCTACAGTTGTCTTCGTGTTTGCAGTCGCAGACGTCTTACAAGAGTTTTGCATGTTTCGAGTCCAACGGACAATCTCCGGACTCATGCTGAAAAGACCTGAAATTGCAGTTCTGGTGGAGACAGGAGAGAGTGTGCCGATTGAAAGTGTAGCTGTTGGAACGTTGATTGCAGTAAGACCAGGGGAACTCATACCTCTCGATGGTGTGGTGGTCAAGGGACGTGCTGCAGTGGATGAGAGTTCCATAACAGGAGAAGCACTACCTGTTGAAAAAACTGTCATGTCTAAAGTTTTCAGTGGAACAGTTAACCAGAATGGCTACATCGAAGTGGAAACAACTTCAGATTCATCTTCCTCGACTGTGTCCAAGGTTGCGCAGATGGTCCAGGAGGCACAGTCGAGTTCCACCAAAACAGAAGCCATCATCAACCGTTTTGCAAAATACTACACACCCTTAGTAGTACTTATAGCTGCTCTTATTGTTGTCATTCCCGCTATTCTAGGAGCATCTGGCGTTGGAACATATATGCAAGATATTCGCGAATGGGGCAGAAGAGCGTTAGTAATGCTAGTCATTGCCTGCCCCTGCGCTCTTGTCATGGCCACCCCTATTGCAGTAGTTTGTAGTATTACTGCGGCTGCGCGAAAAGGTGCATTGGTGAAAGGAGGTGAATATTTGGAAACTTTGTCGAAGCTGAAGATTCTGGCTTTTGACAAAACTGGGACCCTGACTGAAGGAATGTTTCAAGTCACGAATATGGAAAGTGTTAACGGCGAGGACGAACGAGATTTCCTAAGACTGGCTGCAGGTTTGGAGAGTAAAACGGTCCACCCCATTTCTGCTGCCATAGTGAATGAATTCTCTGGCTGTGTTGCTGAAATGGTGAAAAGTCAGATAGTCACTCTGCCGGAAGTCACACAGTTCACCATGTACGAAGGCCAAGGCATATCGGGACTAATCGAAGGAAAACGCGTTCGAGTCGGAAACAGAGAAATGGTTGAAAACTGCGGTGCATCCTTGAGCGAGTCCATGACTTCGAAGTACCAGTTGTGGTCATGCGAGAGCAAGACTGTTGTGTTTTTGTGTGTCGACGAGAAGGTGTCCCTCATGATTGCCCTTGCCGATTCCATACGACCAAACACGAGCCTAACTCTTGAATGGCTAAGAAACCTTGGTGTCCAGACCTCTATGATTACCGGTGATAACTCACGGACGGCAGAGGCCGTGAAATCGAAGTTAGCAGTGGATGAATGTGTTTCAGAGATGAAACCACACGACAAACTCGAATGGATTAAAGAAAAGCAAACGCGTCAAACTCTTGACCCAACTGACCAATCACGTACTTGTTGTAGGAAATCACGTGACAAACACGTCGTAGTTGGCATGGTCGGTGATGGCGTCAACGATGGCCCCGCCCTGGCCTCAGCGAATGTTGGCATAGCTATGGGTGCAGGTGGGACCGCTTTAGCTGTAGAGGCTGCAGACGTTGCTCTGATGAGTAACAACCTTGCTAAAATCCCCGAGCTGATCACTTTGGCAAAGTTTTGTAATCGTGTCGTCAAGCAGAATATCTGTATCTCAGTGGTGCTAAAGGTAGTTATCGTGATAGTCGCCCTCAGTGGGTATGTCACTCTATGGATGGCTGTTGTTGCTGATGTTCTTGGACTATTGGTTGTGATTCTGAACGGTCTGCGTCCTCTCTCGTGGAAGGCACCGAAGTCGCAAAGATCTACACCTCTTGATATTGAACTGGGATTCAAAAAGACAGGTTACAAAACTATCGTGTGAACTTTCATAAAACTTTTCTATTTAACCTGAGTATCCGGCCCGGCTTCAAAAAAAAGAAAAGTAGATGGGAGAGAGGCCAAATTAAAAAGCCTGATACTCAGGTTAATTTCTATATTTTGCATTATACCCTCCGAGGTGAAAAAAAATAATTAATATTGAAATATTGTTTAATCAAACAAATCGACAATAATGATAATTTTTCGTCCATACCTTTGACGAATGGTAACGATGCGATTGGAGGTGTTATGCAATGGCATTGCTCAGAAAATAGGTGGTTAGGGGCTTGTCAGAAATTAGGGGGGGGGGGGGGGGGGGGGAGGGGTGGAAAATGGGAGGAGGGTCATAACTTTTTGAGGCCCTGAAAAGTCATGAAACAATAGGCAGTGAAAAAGGGAGTATTTTGGTATTTTAGGCCAAGCCCAAGGGGAGGGTCAGGAAATTTCATTCCCATAGCTAGGGGAGGGACACAACATTTTCAACTCTCAATTTAAAATCTCCACCCCATTCCCCCCTGTTAATTTCTGATAAGTCCCTTATACTTGTTAATTCTTGCCTTCCATCCTTCGTTTTCTTTTGACAACTTGTATTGTTTTGCTAATGTTACCGCAGTCGTTTGCGTGTAGCCACATTACTCATGATGTCATTCAACAAATATTTCATGGATGATATTTTGGAGTTTCTCGGACCACGTGTCTAGCGTGACGTAATTGACACACCCAATCGTTGACCATTCAAAATAACGCAATTAAATCACATTAATAATTATTAATTATCCTACAAATTTAATATATACTGGTCGATCTCGAGGTTACAAAATAAGTAAATTCGAAAGCTAATGATTTTTTTAAATAAAATGCCATTACATTTGATATGGTCGACCGCGTATCCACAAGTGACATTGAACTGAAATTTCTTCATCATTTTTAAAATTTACCGCAATTTTTAAATCCATTTTCACAATCTTAATCTACTTACTGGTCGACCTCAAGATTTATTCAAAAGTTATTGAATTTAGACATGAAACATGATTACTTTGGATAGATATAAAATGATGCATTTTATTTGAAATCACAGAAAATTCAAGAAAAAAAGGAGAATGACTTGAATAACTATGATATGAGTTTAAAATAATATAATTATGTTTCATTTATAGGTTATGATACACAGTTGTGATTAATCTCTGATAATATTCATACAAGGTACCAACACGGGGGCGGATCCAGGATTTTTTTAGGAGGGGGTGCACCATTTATGATTCACAAACTCAAGCACCAATAACGCAGTAGATATCAGCTCATCCAAGGGGGTGCGCACCCCCTGCACCCCTTCCCTAGATACGCCCCTGCAATACACGGTGCATTATTGACAGCAACAAACATGGTTTCAGCGTGTGTTCAACGATTTGTTGCGCACAGTTCGCATTGTACTTCAATAAGTTGGCTCACAATTATTGCATATAGGTGGACATATGCTGCAACTATTGCTAGCAATATTGCGCGTAGTGTTATACCGTGTGTTTGTAGAATCATTGGATGACGTACGTAATAAAGCATGGTTGATTCAAGTCGATGTATATGTATAACTTTATTTATTCACGGTAAAATCATCAGGATTTACAACTTTTAGATGATAAAAATAACTGATATAATAACTACAATAACAAATTCTATAACTATAAAATGTTGTATGGGGGAACTGCAATAAAACCCTTGCGGATAAACTGCAGAAATTACAAAATCGTGCAGCAAGGATTTTAACTTTTTCAAGCTATGACACTAATGCCGATCGTCTTTTCGAGGAACTTGGCTGGCAAAAACTTGAAACACAACGCCAAGTTCACAAATTAAGGTGTCATGGTTTACAAATCGGTTAATGGGCTCGCCCCCGACTACCTTTGCACATAATTTATTGACGTTTTATTGACGTTTTATCGAAACTAAATGTGTACGGCTTCAGGGGAGCCGCGAATAACTGGTTCAAGTCCTACTTGAATTGTCGAAATCAAAAATGTTTTGTTAATGGGTGTATCTCGGAAAACCGCTCATTAACCTGCGCCATTCCCCAGGGAACAATTCTTGGACTCTTATTGTTTTTACTCTATACATCAATGATTTACCAATTTGCCTATCCTATTCGCAGCCTCGAATGTACGCAGATGACACCCACCTAACTTACGCGGATAATGATTTGTCTACCATAGAGCTAAATCTTAATCAGGACCTCGCCAATGTTAGTGAGTGGCTTATTGCGAATAAACTTACACTTAACAAGTCCAAGACAGAATTTATGTTGATTGGCTCAAGACAAAGACTTGGTACTTTTGACGATGCCCCATCATTAATGATCAACGGGGCTCCAATAAAACAAGTACAGTCATTTGCAAAAATTCTGGCCGCTACGAAATATCAATATATCGGGTGCATTATGGGTAATTAAATTATAGAAAATTCCCCTTAAAGCGGGTTAACGCCAGCAAAGTTGGTATAAATATTTAGTATAATGTTTATTTTAGTCATACATTTTTTGTTTGTAAATTTTGCTTCATTTAATAAGTTAGAAAACTCAAAATAGTATTATTTAATTACCCATAATGCGCCCGTCCTGGCGGCCAAAATGTTTGCAAATGACTGTATTTAATTCAAAATCTCTGGGTGTATATATCGACGGAAATCTGTCTTGGACTGTTAATATCGACAAAAGCTCTAAGAAAATTGCCTCAAGCATCGGAGCCCTGAAGCGCATTCGATCGTTTGTTCCTAGGAAAACTCTGCAGTTCATATTTATGTGGTTGTGTTGTTGGATTATTTTTGACCTGTCGTTTTCTCTCTGTTCTCAGGGGCGTAGCCAGAATTTTCCATTGGGGGAGTCAAACTCCATATCGTTCACTTCAAATCCCCCCTCCCCTCCTCAAACATAAATTTAAAGAGTAGACCTAGAGGAAGGGGGGATCGCTGGGACCCCCTGCCTACGCCCCTGGTTCCAGGGGCGGATCCAGGGGGAGGGTTCTGGGGGTTGCAACCCCCCCCTATGGATATTTTTTAAATACTTGTATATGTCAGTATGTCTGTCCGTAGGTCCCTCTTGCCTTTCAGCTCTCTCCCTCGTAAGAATAATATAATTAATTCATACTATTTGCACGACCGTTCAACATCGAGGCAAGGTCTCACGTAAATATGATTTTTTTTGAAAATGATTTAACAAATCCGGAAAAACACCCAAAACAAATTTAAAGACTACACTTGTTGTTGAAATCGAGAAAATGTTGCCAAAAGTTATCTCTAACTCGAAAAAATCCGCGAAAAAGTGATTCGAATGTTCGGGTTGTTTTCGTAAAGTCACGTGATGTGACGTCACAAGTGGAACACGTGCACAGCGCTGAGAATGTACGAACTGAAATTGTTTACTAACTTGAAGGTGCTTTTTATATGTCTTCGCTTTTCGAAACTTAGTTTTACACACTAAGCTCACCCAGGAAGACTCATTCCAAGCATCTTTGTTGGATGTCCAATAAACTCACAATTTTACTGAACATTGAGTTTTGTTGTGTTACTGTAATAAAACAACTCCAGATCTCTAAAAATTGCATTTCAGAGCTTGTAGATTTCAAAATTTTCTGGGGGGGCATGCCCCCACACCCCCCTACTAGTTCGCGGCTTCGCCGCTCAGATAACACAACCCCCTGTTTAAAAAAAGGCTGGATCCGCCCCTGGGTTCTCTCCTCCTGTTCTTTCTCCCATCTGTTTTCACACCCGGGTTCTGTAGCCAATTCGTTCGTTTATCCGGAACAGAATCGTGAAGTGAATGAAATTGTTTTCTTTAATATAAAAGAGCCATGATTTCACAGTCGGCTCTATGTTTCGCTTCTCGTTTATTAAAGCTTTTCATTGAACCGTTTCTACACGAATTTTCTTCACGTCGTCACTCTTCTTGTGTGAAATTTGTCCGGCAACACTTTTGGAAAGCCAAAGGCAACAGTAATTCTCGTTGAACAAAACGATTTTCAAGATGGCGCTGTCGATGTTCCTGTGCTTAGTATTACCAAGGAGTATGTTTGCATGTGTGTCTTCACGATTTCCATCGGTTTTACTAAAGCCCCATTTGCACGACAATATTTTTTGGGCACGGCACTCGGCTAACTTTAGCCAGTACGCATGCCTTACTTTTCTAGCGTGGCACTCGTGAATTGTTAAGGTGCGGACACACGGTGCAACATTGCGCGCAATATTGCTGGAAATTTTGTTGCAGCGTGTGTCCACCCATGACTAGCGCGCGCTAATACGACGTAATTTGGTGCCAGCAATGTTGCAGAAGTAGGACTCGATTCTACTTCTGCAACATTGCGCGCAACATGTTGCAAGAGGTGGACACATGTACGCTGCAACAATACGTGTTGCGTGCAATGTTGTGCGCAATTCACGAGTGTCGTGCTAGAAACTAAAGTAAGACACTCGTACCTAAAGTTAGGACATTTTGTCGTGTAAACTTGCATGTGCTGTCTCGACCCAGTCCCTCTCCCCTTGTAAGCCAGGTTTGCGGAGCCAACTTGCCGCATGGGAAGACTAAAGTTTCTACGCTTTATGGCCTGATAGACTATTGTTGACGAATTTATATACAGATTTTCTTAATATACACTTAATTGTAGAAGCGCTGTAGTATACATTTATACAAATATACAAATATCTAATGAGATGAAAAATGTTAGACATGCTAAAATACAACTGTTGTGTTGTCCTTGTTGGATGCGATACTAATCTAAAATTGATGATTCTGATATATTAGAAGAAAATAAGCGATGTTTCGAATTCGGCTTTCTCATTAGATATCTTGTATCTCTGATTAGATATTTGTATAAATGTCAGGGCCGTACACAGCACAGGGGCAGGGGGGGGGGGGGGGGGGGGGGGGCAGTTGCCCCTCCCCCCCCTAGCAGGGCGAAAAAAATACCAAAAAGTACTGAGAACTGTACTATTTTTATTTATTTTTTGCTGTTAGAAACGTACTGCCCCCCCCCCCTTGAATTTTGGGTTATGTACAGCCCTGAATGCCGATACTACAACCTTTCTGCAAACGAGTGTACTACTGTAAATATATAAAGACATATTTTAGTACGCTCGGCCATTCATAAAACTATAGATAAAATCTTATGTATGATTTTTATGTATTTTTAATTTTGGCGTATTTATGTACGTAAATGCCTCTTCATTCAGTTGTGGTATTTAAAATTAAATTGTAATGGCAGCAAAACTAAACAGATCGACTGCGAAATGAGTTCAAATAATCAATTATGCGAGTAACCGACCGCCTCGAATATAATAGCAGGGCAGCCTGCGTGTTTACGTATACTAGCGTTATTTGTATTATTATTTTTGGTTAAAATATACTTCTTGTCAGGTTTTTGAACATTTAACTCGAAGTAAAATTCAAATGTGAAGATTTCTGAGCTAAGATAAAGACAGGAAAAATCAGGTTAAAATGGTTATCGTGTATTGCAAGACATCAGTCTAAAAAAAAAATGCGTGGGCCATTAAAACTTTGGTGTCACTCAACTAAACTGCATGATGTGACGTCATTGTGTCATGCACCAATCACATTTGTTCGTTTACAATGTCACTTTGTCAAGTGCTTGCACCATTTATCATGCAACACAATATGTGAAAAATTCGTTCCAAAAAATCCATTTTAAAGCTTCAAAAACAAGAATAAAATATTTCGTTGAATTAGAAATTTTGAGAGTACGTTTTTTCTTTATGTTGAAAGAAAATTCCCCCAAATTATCTGCTAAATTGCGAATATTTTTGATGGTTTTGGCGTCTATGGTAGGACTGAGTTGAATACTAATGAGTGAGTGGGAGTTTTTTTCGGCATTTAAAAAGCCAAATGTTTAGTGAGATGATGTCATGACCAAGTTTTGCGAAATATCCCTTCTACTCAGTAGTCTTAAAGAGTTGGCTTGACCATAACATGGACTAAACGACATTGTTGGTAGATAGAAAACTCTGTCAAGAACTTAGAAAAATATGATGAAATTCTCAAGCTTTGTGCCGAAGTTAAGGATTAATATTCAAGCGAAGCCTTCTCCACTAAGCCGGTTTTGGCGAGGAACAAAACACGAAAGCGAAGACCAGCCTACTTTGCGTATAAAGGAGGGCTATTTGTGGAAAATGAAAGCTGGCATCACTCCAAGATTTGGTCGTTGGAAAAAGAGATATCTTGTCCTTTCAGAGGAAGGAATTGTCTTTTTAAAGAAGAAAGGAAAGACAGAAAAACCGTTTAAGATTGTTCGAGTTCTCGATATTGTATCTCTGATGATGGAAGATTTTGGGATCCACAGGAAAGCATTTGGTATTCGACTACAAGCTCGCACGGAGAGTGAATCGTTTTTGCTGAGATGTCGTAGTGAGGACGAGCGAAATGACTGGATTACTGCAGTTCTTACGGCTAAATCAGCCAGTCTGGTAGGCCAGAGCAGCTAAGACACACAACTTGCAAATATTTATCAGTATTAAAATATATATATTTAATATTATCTGCGTCCTGACTAAAATAATAAAAAAATTATTGAAAATCAACAAAAATGATAGTTTTAAATGTATCCCTATGAAAAAACCTTAATATATATCCTATTATCCTATACATATCACATCTCAGCCAATCAGAGCTCACCATTTCTATGAAATACAGAGCGGTATTTCATAGTTTTTTCCATGAAATACAGAGCGGTATTTCATAGTTTGTATTAGCCAATCAAAACGTTGTAAATTTTAATTGTTGACGTAATATGTATAGGATAATATGGTTATTCCATGGTTTTCTATGGAATACGGACGGAAATTTCACTCAAAAATTATATTATTTTAGTATACAACTCGCCTAAAGGCTCGTTGTATACCAAATAATATAATTTTTTCGTGAAATATCCGCCCGTATTCCATAGAAAACCATGGAATAACCAATAAAGATGTGCTTTAACATTAAGCTGATTATTTTTCAAATGCACTTCCAATCTTACACCGAACGCTTCCGGGATTTAAAACACTTGGAACTCGCCACCCAAGCCTGCACTGAAGCATCCGGCCAGAACGATTCCTTAAAAGATTGAAGAGAAGTCGAATTCAGACATTTAAATAATTGTCATTTTTTAGCTTGTAGAACTATTTTAAAAGCTGACTGAAATAGTAAATAAAAATGACGTACTTCAACCATGTGTTAAGCTTCAATTACTGTCATTCTAGATGATAAAAGAGCTGTCAGTATTGAAATAATGTATTGAAATATGTCTCCTTAAAAAGTTGGCCGACTATTTCGCAACAATCGCTCTTTGTTAAAGTCCGAAAAGGCTTGGTGCATCTTCACTAGTCACCGCGCCGAAGCATATTACAATTTATCTCGCAAGTTTTATATTATTAAAGCGCAAGCCGCAAGCCCAAGAAAAAGTTTGATCTTTCTCTCTGTCAATCGCTAGTTAAAATCGGCAGGCAGACCAAGTTAACATATAATGATAGCATAGACACTGAAGACACAAAGACCACAAAGACACACCGGCAACGCGCGGGGGGAAGCATTTAGTATTCTTATCTTATCTCTTCTTGGACACAAAGCAAAGTGGAAACAATATATCATCCTAAAATTTGAATAATTTCGATTCATTTTAGCAGCGACCAATAATAATTATTTTCAACAAAATTGCTCAGTTACAAAAAGCTAGTTATGGCTGCATAGATATGGCCATCTTACCGCGGTTAAAATCTGCACTACCGTTTTGGACAAATTTTGGCGTTCGTTTTCAGTCGCGTCATCAAATATTCGTGACTTTTTTGTCGAAAATTGCGAAATTCCCGATATTAAAATTTTGCGGAAAATGTTACGTAATAAGGCATGGAATTGGCCTATTAAACGCATCTAAATTATTCATAGATGGTTTTTTTTCTCATTGAATTTGCCGAAAGGATATTATCCTTCTATAAAGCAAAATAATAAATAAATGATTAAATCCAACACTGAGGATTTAAAAAATCATATCAGTCACGCGCAACCTCGTTCCCAGGCCCCTTTCGATCCGTTCGCAGTGATAGTTGATAGTGTACTTGACCTATATATATTTTATTTGTATCTTGGAATCCGTCAGTACCAAACCGATTTTAATCCTAATACTTATTTTCTTCTAAGCCGCAGGAAAAGAAAAAGAAAGAAAAGAGAAAAGAGAAGAAGGAAAAATCGGTTGAAAAAAAAATTGAAAAGAAAACAAATCGACTCCGACGAGGCTCGAACCCTGACTGTAGGATATTTATGTTTTACGGGATTGCTCGCTTCACCCCTCCCCCCCCTCCCCGGACACTAAAATAGAAAAAATAGAAAAAATAGAAAAAATAAAGTGGAACGTTTCTGAAAAGCTGAGACATCGAATCAACTTACGTAAAGGGTGATGATTTTGGCCCCCACCCGTTCAGGTTTCGTTCAGGTTTCGTTCAGGTTTCGTTCAGGTTTCGTTCAGGTTTCGTTCAGGTTTCGTTCAGGTTTCGTTCAGGTTTCGTTCAGGTTTCGTTCAGGTTTCATTCAGGTTTCGTTCAGGTTTCGTTCAGGTTTCGTTCAGGTTTTCGCTCATGCAGTATAGAATTATCTTATAGTCAGTTATAAAACATTAAAATGTTACCTGAAGATATCGATCGTGAGATTGATTCTAGATTGTTTTATTATTTATAATACATTTGTAGATATTTTATATTCATATTTTATAGTTTAAAAAGGTTTGTAATTATTATTATTATTATTGTGATTATTATTATAAATATTATTATAATTATTATTATTATTATTGTGATTATTATTATTATTATTATGATTATTGTGATGATTATTATTGTGATGATTATTATTGTGATGATTATTATTATTGTTGTTATTATTATTATTATTATATTATTATTATTATTAGTAATGGTAATAGAACTGAGTGGAGTGCAATTTGGTCTGAAATCATACGAGTGATTACAAAATTGCACGACCGCGTAGCGGGAGTGCAATTTGTTATCACGAGTATGATTTCAGACCAAAATTGCACGACACGAAGTTCAATTACCTATTAATCATATTCATTTTGAAATCTTTTCAAATACACTTGTTATATTTAGGTGGTAAGTTGCAATAATCAGAATAATTTTGATGCCTAAAATACAACTCTTTCATTCTAAATTACAAATTACTTTTTATGAAGAATCGTTTGAATTTAATAAAATTAGAGTTTCTGTGCGAAAAAAAAATAAAATAAAAATTGGTGCAATTAATGATCCAAAATAGTGCAATTAATGATTTAATCGCACCATTTTTAGCCAATCAGATTGCAGGATTTACTAGTGATTTCAAAATGAATATGATTATTGTTGTTATTATTATTATTATTATTATTATTATTGTTGTTATTATTATTATTATTATTATTATTATTGTTGTTATTATTATTATTATTATTGTTGTTGTTATTATTATTATTATTATTAATGTTGTTGTTATTATTAGTCATAAACCGTTTACAAACTACTGCTAACAAGACAAGCAGCATCTATTGACAACTGCTTGCAATGCTCATACAGTTTTATATATCTTTTATATAGCTAATTGCATAATCGTTGTCGGGTTGAAAATCATAAATCATAGAAGCTGAGACCGCAAGTATGGATGGGAAATCAGTTCATGACCCGCATTACATACAGATATATTCAATGTTCTCGTAGTTTTGAAGGTATATGAGCTATTTAACTAAGATCCTACAAGTCTGGATAAAAAGGTCGATCATTTGACGATGTTATTTGAGAGTTTAATTTCCTAGAATTCCTTTTGGTCATAGCTTTCATGATTTTCAACCCGACAACGATTATGCAATTATCTATGTAACTTTTGACTCTTTGTATGTAGACTAATCCAGCACCACCCCTCTCCCACTCATGCAGGTCCTAGTCTCCGCTCAATCATATGTACCACAGGAAACCCATCAATCTTAACTGGTCTAAGAATAACTGCCTTTACATAAAGATCTGAAATACTTATAAAACATGATTAGTCCGACAAACACAAAGAGAAATGGCCAGAAAAGAGCATGAAATAAATCCATCACGTGACTGTTTCGCCTGAGAATGACTTGCTGGTGGTCAGCGGGATTGTAGTAACAGCTGATGTTACCATGGAGACTAAGGACGAATGAATTGACAGCTTTGATGTTGTCTTGGTGATCTCTATCACATGGAGGTGCAAAGGAACACTAGAAAAAAGAAATGCATTTTTTTAGGAATACACAGTGTAATTGGACGCAATCCTCGTGCGGAGGACCGCTGACCGACTGAAAATTCGTTCCAGATAAAGTACCCTTTGCGCACATAAAACACTATTATGTTACGTCATTATGTAACACAAGCAACATACGCAGACTCAGGACACCATTTATGCAATAGGTGCATGTGACAAAAAACACCGTTTACGGAGCAATGCATTACTGAGTTTGCGTATGTTGCTTGTGCTTGTGCTTATGTCGCTCAGTGAGGATCAGGCTTAAATAAATGATTGACAGTTGGAGCCTTCAATTGTCAACACTCAATTATGCTGGGTATACCACCCGACACCTCAGCGCATCACTGAAGACAAGTACTTGGCTAATTAGTCATCATGTGAACACTATACACGTCATGGCCAAATCGACCATCGATCATTTATTTAAAAAAAAAAAAGTCCTTAGGAAATGCAACACTATAGATTTGACTGCTTAGTCAATGAAATGTGGCATACAGCCTAATTTAAATACTCAGAGTGATTCTGTTTACGTGACACTCTCGACTGCATTTGTATAGCGATACTCATGTGAAGTCAGCTTTTGTCATTCATGTGCCAACCAGAGATCGATTGGCTGTTGAAACAAAGCAATGCGTGAAAAGGTTTTGTGGAAATGGTTGGCACATTTGAACATAACAATGTTAATGTTTGTAAACATGAAGTATCGCCATTCTCTAAGGACCATAGCTCCTTATTGTAACTACATTTTTTCGTGTCAGTTTGCTGATTTATTCTTATCGTTTTCATTAATTTTTAGCTCGACTTGATAATGACGTTAAGTAAGCGTCGAAACGTCTTCTGTTGCAACTAGTTTTTACTAGATTTTTTCCTCTAAGAGTGCAAACCATATGTCCGTGAAACAGTACTAACTAATTAGTACTAAATAGCACTGATGAAACAATAGAAAACAATAGAGATAACACTATTTAGTACTATTTAGTAATAGTACTATTTCACGGATATATATGGTTTGCACTCTAATGGATTTTAATATTATATTAGCGTATAATTTTAGTATCAAAGTATAATATTAATGAAAATAATAGTAACAATAATAACAACAATAATAATAATAATAATAATCGTAGTATAAATAATAATAAAAATAATAATACTGATAATAAAAATAATAATACTGATAATAAAAATAATAATACTGATGATATAAAATAATAATGATATTCGATAATAATAATTTATTAGAACTTGTTGTTATTTGCCCTTTATTGTGCTACTAGTTTGGTAAGTTTTTTTGTGTGATTGCTGATGTATCTTCTTCTCAGTCTGCGCGCAGTGTCAGTATGCCGATCCACAGGTAACCCAATGCAGCTTAAATGTTCTATTTTTCGAAATAAATGTCCATGCAATATAATACTGGAATGTAATCTTCTGGAAACTAAGTGTCTTATTCGGCAGGTAATTTTATGAATGCATGCACAGCCTATTTCATAATTGTTGATTCGGTTTTGTTGAATTGAATATTTGATTAGCTATACCGCGTAATTAACTGTTCCTCAATTTTAAATGGAAACTAGCGAGTACACTAGTATATGGGTGTATAATGATAAATTCAATGATTAAAGGAAATCTAGTATAACACGGTAAAAACGTTTCGAACAGTTTCTCACGGTGTTATAGATTTAATCCTTGAACAATTGAATTATTCTTATTTTATGCTGTAAATTTTATTAGAGTTTCTAAAAGTTATTTTCTAGGTACTTTACCTCTGAGTTCGAGTCATATAATGTATCATACAACACCCCGCGAACAGTAGATCCACTCTGCGATCCCCTCGTTTTAAAATCAACATTAATACGAACACATGGATAAACAGAGAGACATTCTGGAATCCCTGCACAGGCACAAGTCTGGTTTTTAACAAACAACTCACGTCCAGCCACCTGACATACACTTTCTTCGAACTTGTGAACCTTAGCAAGTTTGTCTATACATGTTATTCCAAGAACTGTCCACAACATTGTACCAAAAGTGACAAGAGCAAAGCCTGCAGATAGGTGTTGAACCGCGGCTTTAGAATCATTGCGTATCGGTTCTGCTTCGAGCAGAGCTAAAGAGATGCGTATTCCTTTGACATTGATCTGTTCGTCTTTTTCTGGGTTCATCGTTGGCTTCACCCGTTGTTGGCTGGTGTTACACTGTTGTTAGGGTATTTGAACCGAAAGATCGTTGATCAGATTAAGAATTGTTTTTAATGGTAAGCCAACGGTGTTTGTACTGGTGTTTTGGTATGAATAATTAATGCACAAAAAACCTTTTGTAATTTCTTTGAGAGAGACTATTAGTTCTGCATCTAAAAACAACCAAGCGTGCTAAAATTAAGTTAATACCAAAAGTACCTATTGTCGTTCTATATTTACACGGAACAGATGGCTCAGTTTATAATCTATTATTATTTTCAGATCTTTGTTTGGGAAGTTTTCCACCTCAGTACTGAGTTAGCTACAGCTCTGAAGTAGGAGAAAGACCGAGTCTATAAAGCCGTAGCCTCCCCCGCAGACTCTTTTTAGGTGAACACCTAAAAAGAGTCTGCGGGGGAGGCTAATAAAGCCGGTACAACTGAGTTTTAGAAAAGAAAACGGTTTGAAAACAGAGCTGAACAAGTTCTCGGCGAAGTCGTAGTCAACATGTTTTCGAATGTTTTGGATAAAGTAGCAAATAGTCTCAAAGAAAACATCGTCAATAATTCACTTTATAATTAAAACTTTTGGCAAATTATATAAAAGTACGTTTTTCCATTTTTTTGTTTTTTTTAATTTTTTTTTTGCTTCACATACAAATAGGGTTACAAACATTTTTACAACTTGGACTAATAATGATATAGAGACATAAATTACACGAATTTTTTTTAAATCTCTTCAAGTTGAAGTTGACTTGAAGTTGAGCTACAAAACTCACACAAAACTTGATTTTTAACTTTAGTTTCGTTTTCGTTGTCCGTTTTCAACTTGTGATTCGGATGCTTTGCGGTACAAAACAAGAATTAATTATGACAAGGAGGCAAGACACGAAAACTATGACCCAAAGGAATTCTGGGAAATCGCATAATCATCAACAATGAGGGTTTATCATGTAATTTCAAAACTCATAGAACAAAAAATGATTATCATAGCTGGAAAGAGCTCGTTGAAATTAGTAAAAATGTGAAGTTTGGAAAAGATTGCTTCTGAAATTGCGAAGATATGAATTTTCAAAAATCGAAAATTTTATATGAAAACCGTTTGGACAATGTTGGAAATTTACGCTGGTAGGCAACTTTTGCCTCCAACAACTAAAAGGTTTTCATACAAAATTTCGATTTTTGAAAATTCATGTCTTCGCAATTTGTGAAGCGATCTTTTCCAAACTTCACATTTTACTAATTTCAACGAGCTCTTTCCAGCTATGATAATCATTTTTTTGTCCTATGATCGAGTATTGAAATTACATGATAAACCCTCATTCTATCCATACTTGTAGGTTCTAGTCTCTACTGGTTTTGGATGTTGAAAAACGCGAGAGTATTTATTTTACTTTACTGTTTTCGGCAGCAATCCGGCTTGCGATCACAGCTCCCAATTTTTATGACTTTCAACCGGACAACGTTTATGCAAATCGGTGCCTGATCTAAGCTTTTTGCTTAACAAATAGAACAGCTTCAACCGTGCTCCGTTCAGTAATAAAGCACGCAGGAAGTGACGAGAGCACGAAAGCTAGAAGTGAAGGGAGAAACACGAGCCGCGTAGGCGAATACAGCGTTTCGCATTTCTTGTTGCCTTTGAATACAGGCTTTGCGGAGAGGTTCAGAGTTAACAATATAAAATTTCCTTCTCTCGAGAGTTTAACGGTTTAACGGCTTTTCTCATGCAAAGCTGTCAATCAAATTTGGATTGGTTGCGTCTGCAACTTTTATGAAGAAAAAAAAACTTTTATGAATTAACCATACATGGTATGGCTTTTTCCGCTAAAATCAATATGGCGACAGAGTTTTGACAGTTTGCATTTCACCTTTCACTTTATTCTCAAATGTGAAAATGTGATCTTTATAAATATAAGCACACAATCTGATTTGGTCAAATTTTTGAATTTGAAAAAAAGTTATAACTTTGAATTTCTCCAATAATTATTTAACAACAAGAGACCATTATAATTTTATTTATTTTTTTACTTTATATATATATTTTTTTATTATTATTACTTTTTTTTTTTTTTTTTTTTTAATAACTTGTTTAACAATTATTTCACGAAATCGAGTCGTACATGAGCTGATTGTCACCCGAGGTGCTACTTTTATTAATAATAATTATTTTATAGCTGACCTAGATTTTGTAAGTTATTGACTTAGATATATTTGAGGGTTACAAGTTTATTAGTATTTTTATACTATTTAGTACTACCCTCGTTTAAATAAAGTCTTTATTATTATTATACGTGAATACCGGTTTCCGTGTTTGATATATTACTTCTGAACTGCGTGGAATTTGTATACACTTAACTCATTTTCACCCTATTGTTTTTATAGAACGCGATAGGCTTTATAAGGTCTCCATGGAAACCCTTTGAAGTTACTCTTTCTATTTCTGCAGTACTTGAACTGCAGGAAGTAATATCAAAAGCTTCAGTAGTTTAACTCTCACGACTAGTCTAATCGGAATGTGTATCAAAACACACAAACCGTTTTAACTATTCACCTTCGATTTCAGTCGTCTGAAAAAATGTGGCTCTATATTTCTGCCATAGTTTTCTGGGGTTTGTTTGCCCAGTGTTACGGTGAGGAAGACTCTTGTTTAGCGCGATCGCTCCCTGGAGCTCTCATAACAAAGTCAAACATGGCCATCATGAAGGAACACATCAGAAAAACAGTAAATTCAGTAAGTTTTATTCAGTGCGGACTTCGGTGTGTACAGAAAGACTGGTGCATCTCGGTAAACTTTGAGTCAAGCCAAAAAACTGGGATTTGTGAGCTGAGCGATTATGGAGTAGATGGACACAGCGGGGAGCTCTTGTCGGAGAAGTTTGAAGAAAGAAAGGGTTTTAATTACATTCAGCTCAGACCTTTGCAGGTACGTAAATACAGTTGACTATAGCTTGTTGTATATATTCACTCTAATAAAAACCAGCTGGGATCATTAGTCACATTGTTTATTTTTCAGGCACTCAAAAAGTTCATTTCCGTTTATTGACGGCTGGAAAATTATAATTTGTATTTGATATACTCAAGGTGCAACTGTTCACGAAGCACCGAATAGAGTAACAATATACTGAAGCCATGCAAGTCAGTTTGACTTGCGTTGACGTTTGACCACTAACTTGCATATTGGACTCAGTTGCATTCGCGTTTAAATAAGAAGAAGAAGAAGAAGAAGAAGAAGAAGAAGAAAGAAGAAGAAGAACTGAATAAGAATAAGAATAAGAATAAGAATAAGAATAAGAATAAGAATAAGAATAAGAATAAGAATAAGAATAAGAATAAGAATAAGAATAAGAATAAGAATAAGAATAAGAATAAGAATAAGAATAAGAATAAGAATAAGAATAAGAATAAGAATAAGAATAAGAATAAGAATAAGAATAAGAATAAGAATAAGAATAAGAATAATTAAGAATATAGGTGTTGTCTTTGACTTGAAGTTTATATTGAAAAGTTATTTTTCAAACAGTCGTTTCGGTCTCTGACCAGAGCGGACCTTCTTCAGTGTGATGGAAAACGTTAGAAAACGAGCGCGCACAATTCAAAACTAACAATAATAATATCTAATAATAATACGTTATCTGGTTATTTATTTGTATTGCGAATATTTTAAAAGAACTTATGTAAAAATATTATTTACATCACTACAAACCTAACCTAATAATATACCGTATATAAATAATAACTAAGATAAAACTAAAAGCTTGATATAGTTCGGCGGGATATTCTGCATGAAGTTACTCCATTAGTTTTCTAATAAGCCACTTCACGCTGCCGTCCGCCATTTTGAATTGGGACAAACTCGGCAAATTAAAATTTATAGAAATCTGGATCACTTTGACTTGCCGTAACTCCGCTCGATTTTGTTGGATTTTCAAAATTTAAACTTCGATAATCAACCGGCATGCATATCAGTTGTTGGAGTGAAAATAAGACCAATGTAGGTGTTTTAACTACCTTTTTCGAGTCAATCTTCTTTTCACGAATGGATCAGTCTTAAAATTTCGAGCTAATTTGTATATTCACGTGCCGAATGTTTTATTTTGAAAACAAAAACCTTTTTTTCTCGATTTGTAGCCTTCCAATTGACCAATCTTAAAATACATAAAATTGAACTTAGCCTCGCATTCATGCAGGAGTAGTTTGTTTTGTTATTCTAATTTTTCCTTTTGTTTTGTATCTTGGAAGTGAGGCTAAGCTGAATTTCAAGTATTTTTAAGATTGGTCAATACCCATCATATTATAGGACATAAATATCAAAGACAACATCTTTTCTAAATTGGTAAGTTTTTAAAAATCCGACGAAATCGAGCGGAGTTACGGCAAATGAAGAGATCCAGATTTCTATAAAGACTATAAATTTTGCCGCGTTTGTCCCAATTCAAAATGGCGGACGACAGCGTGAAGTGGCTTATTTCTCCCAGGTTCGGTAACTCGTTTTCTTCAAGCTAGTAATCAATGGCAATAAAATTGATTCAATAATTTTTTTTTTCCAGCTCAACTACAGATACTATAAATACATCTTCACCGCATAATATATTTAATTAACTAAATCAAGTGTCACATTTTTAATTAACAAATTTAAATACTCGGTAGTTTATTTATCATTTCTATTTATTGTAAATTATTATTTCATTATGTCAGTGTTTTCGATTGTAACTAGCAAGAGAAAATGAACTAGTAAGTGTTCTGTAATTATTGTAATCAGTAGTACTTATTGTATCTAGTGGGCCAACTTGGAAACATGCAGTATTATTGTTGTATTGCTGTATTTGTAAACCCACTTAAAATAAAGATTATTATTATTATTATTATTATAGAATACCCAGCAACTATATATGCATAACAATAGAACCTATATATTTTGCGTCATTCTCAAAGCGTGCCGCTACTAGAGTTTGACATATAGTTGCCAGGTGATTCCGGCTGAAGTTACTCCGTTTTTTCTCCAACACTTTTGTACGGTGATTGCATGGTTTTGGAGTACATTTGCCATATAGTCTCAGTTGAGGATCGCAGTGATTACTTAAGCCTGGTTCCCATATGATCGCTGCGATCCCCGAAAACCATGTTATCTTTGGCAAAGATTGTAGGATCGCTGCGATTCGCTGAACATGGTTTTCGGCGATCGCAGCGATCACTATGGAAACCACGCTTTATAGCTTTCATTTTATCGACAACGTTTTCGAATAGTTATCACCTGTGTTCAATAATGCGTTTTCGTTTGTAAACGCATACATTTCCTTTTCTGTTTATTTGATTGTCTTCCTATATATTATAGAGGTTATTTACCGGTTGGGGAGGTCCGGATAGGGAAAAACTGTGTCCGAAGTCTTGAGCGTTTTCAAATTCCGCCCGCTTCAACAACCAATCAGAGCGCGCGATTTCTTAGGATACCCGACCGGAAAAAAATAAAGCTGTTTATTTTAAATATTTTATTATGAGAGTCGCCCACGTTCAGTTTATAGTAAACATACCGTTGAATCTACTGCTGACTAGTTGATTTGTAAAGCGGTTTTTAAGGCATAGTGATAATGCGTTCTTTTTTTTAATTAGGTTGCTTGTGAAGATGACTTTTGCTTCAATGGTGGAACTTGTATAATTACTCGCTGCACGACCTCCAAGGCAGAATGCCGCTGTCCACCAGGGATTAAGGGCGCAAAATGCGAAGGTAAGACATGTTAAATATTATAATCATGACACTATGACAAAACAGTGTAGCACCATCCAATATCCTTTCTTCTTTCAGATATCAACGAGTGTTCTAGCAACCCTTGTCAAAATGGTGCAACATGTACAGATCAAGTCAATGGCTACTCGTGTACATGTGTGGCAGGGTACAATGGATCCAACTGTCAAACAAGTAAGTTTGCAATAATGATATCCTGCTTTATGAAGAAAACAGTGTAGCACTATCTAATATCCTTTCTTCTTTCAGATATCAACGAGTGTTCTAGCAACCCTTGTCAAAATGGTGCAACATGTACAGATCAAGTCAATGCGGGCTACTCTTGTACATGTGCGGCAGGGTACAATGGATCCAACTGTCAAACAAGTAAGTTTGCAATAATGATATCCTGCTTTATGAAGAAAACAGTGTAGCACTATCTAATATCCTTTCTTCTTTCAGATATCAACGAGTGTTCTAGCAACCCTTGTCAAAATGGCGCAACATGTACAGATCAAGTCAATGACTACTCTTGTACATGTGCGGCAGGATTCAATGGATCCAAGTGTCAAGCAAGTAAGTTTGTTACAGCGGTTTTCAATATTACGCGGGCTCAGAAACTCAAACGTCAACTTAGTTTCGGAGATTTCGGCATTGGTAAACTAAAGACACGGCCGAGCTTGACCTGGTTACAGAAACTCGATTCTCCAATGGCTTTCGGTTGACTTTGTTGCGCATGTTAATTTCTCGTTTTAATTCTTATCTGTCGAGAGCTGTGCCAGAGTCCATATCACGGCTCGCGTCATCAAGTCATTGGCGAATGCTTTTGATCGATTTATTGTAGACTCGCACCGCGTGAAAATTGTTTTTCTGTGGTAAAAAAATCCTTCAGTTTTCCGTGGTATGTCCTCTTATTTGGCACGATTTTCGTCATTACGAGTCGGCTTTTCACGCTGGGTCAAATCACTCCCAAAAACGATCATCAGTGATTCGATTTGCAATAACTTTCTATGCCGTATGAATATTTTAATCAAACTTTGTCAGAGGGATGACATAGTTCTGAAAAATATTTTATCGATTTTTGGATTTAGGAATTCAATTATTTTGAATTAGGAATTTGAAAGAGATATATCAGGGGAGTTCAAAGCTAAAAACTGTTTCTTGATAGCATCAATAGTTGTTGAGTTATAGGAAGTTGAATAATGGCCCAACCACCCCTCCCCTCAACCTCATTTTAATAGGACGATATAGGAAAACAAACCCCTTGGTTTAAATTTTTCGCTATTTCATTAAATCAATACATTCTTGTTTTAAGGTACTTTACAAAATGTCTTCTAAGATCGTATCGTTTTGGATTTTTTAATTTCGGTCTCAGAATGAAGATATTAGGGAATATTTAATTATGACGTCATTTGATGACGTCACAAGTTTTTGTTTTTCGTTTTAATAAAGAGACGATAAAGAAAAACTTGTGCTTCAAAATGTTACGCATATTTTTGCAATTGACTAGTACAACATATTTACAAGATATTTGATCTTACGATCATTAAAATTTACAATTAATTAATAAATTTCGAAATTCCCAAATGGTATGACATAATTCAAAAAAGTCAAAGTTTAAAAAAATAATACTCCTTCCATATTAATGCTATGAACAATCCGTTTTCAGTATTCAACTTCTTATTATCTGCTCTTTGATTTTCAATACATAAATAAAATCTATTCCTTATCTTTAAAATCGTCAAAATGATTGCAACATACGTAGTGACGTCATAATATCGATGTTTTCCGTCAGAATGGTACCAAAATATTCTTCATTCCGATATCACTCCATACCCGAAATTTGGTCGAAAAATACATTTTGGAAGTACAGCTATGTACGAAAAATGCATTTGTGACAGAAATAGATGAGCATTTTGGGGGGGGGGGGGGGGGGGGGGTTGGTTGGACCCAGCGTGTTAATTTTCCTCCAATACCTCCATCACTGCAGAAATACTCAGTAATACTACTACTACTAATTATCTAATCATAATAATAGAGTCGTTTTCGTATGAATTGGTAACCTACGGCACTAAGTTACGGTCACGGTACGGAATCGAAGACATCTATTCAACCAATCACAGCGCGCAAAATCATTGCTTAACCAATCTTAGTAGAATTACACAGGTGATTATAGAAAATCAAGCGTGCTGATTGGTCGAGAACTTCGGACTATTTCTCGATAGTTACCTACAGCATTTTGACAAAATGGCTGCCAGCTTTTGAAATATGAAATAAAAATTTATTTTCTTTAAAATGCTTATTTATTTTTATTTTTTCAAATAATCACCTGTGTAATTCTACTAAAACAATTAGTCACCTCAGGCTCAGTGAATAGCAGTGATAATAACCTCGACTTCGTCTCGGTTATTATTCACCGATATTCACCTCGCCTTTGGTGACTAATTGTTAAATAATGCTTGGACTCGGCACGGTTACCGCACGGCACAGTCACATGCCGTACCGTAACTACTTCCCACTCACACGAAAACGACTCCAGTATTGCAGGGCCGTAGCCGCCAGTTTTTGAGTGGTCCGGTCAGCTTTTGAGTCACGGTCCGGTTTTCATAAAAAATATCAGAATAATTAAAAATGTAAATAAATTGAAACTGTTTGATTCGAAAAGTGGTCCCGTTGAAACCGGACCAACCGTACTGGCGGCTACGGCCCTGTATTGCCTTTATTTACGGAGGATGACACACTAACACAAGGCCACGATCCTTAGCGTATTGTGCTATAGGACAATTTATATTACTAAATTAAATGAGATTGTCAACGTTATTTTAGACATCAACGAGTGTGACAGCAACCCTTGTCAAAACCGTGGAACGTGTAAAGATGGAGTCAATGGCTACACGTGCAAATGTACTTCGTCATATACGGGGATTAACTGTGAAACGGGATATGACGATTAATTGACAAGAATCTGAATGAAGAACAACATATTTGTATTCTCTCCTTCGAATTCCCCTGTCCTCCCCTCCCCCAGAGCCGGTCACGCAGGTTATTAATTTAGAATTTTAAATAGTGTTAGTTGAAATTAAGTTTTATTATAATTGATTATTGTAAAGATCACTGTAATACAGCCTTATGCATGGCTGCAAGATTTTATCCAGTTAAAACTATGATATTGTAGTATCTCTATCTCTATCTATCTATAAACTGAGCACACAAAAATAACTTCTCTTTGTAAATTATAAAAAAAACTAATATATTCAATAACTTGTTGTTTTCATGAAATTGAAGCTAAATGAAATAAATAAATTAAACTGAAAATAAAATAAATTCCCGCCAAATTGTTTGTCATATTGTCGGCGCGCGCGCGCGGTTTCCCGCCCTTTTCTCGTTGTGGTACGTTTGCAGTTTCGTTCGGCTCGTTCGTTCGTTCCGAGTTGACGGACTTTTATGAAGCAAATTCGTATGAAGAGCATCGGTTAAACACCTGACAAATATTTGGAATTCAAGGGAATGCTAAATAACACAAAATTAAGGCGTGTGACAATGGGAAAGGCAAAACATAACACCAAGATTCATCGAACATGTGGCTATTATTATGGTAACGACAGACTGTTTGAAGCACTCCTACTGGAAATAAGGTACTGACAATTCTAGTCTAATTCTCAGTTTATGTGAGCCTTTTGGTTCATATTGATTTTTGTTTGAATCACTTATAAGCTTACTTATAGAAACCGAAATTTTCATTGAGGTGAAATGAGGTGCCAAGGGGCAAAAAGCATTTGCACTGTCTCAGGTCTTACTTACGTACTTGCATTTCCTGATCTAGATTCGGTTTTACACGAGTCTCACCGCGAGGAGTCCCGGTTTTTGCTAACAGCCGGGCCAATTTTAGATAACTTTTCATTGTATTTAAAAAAAATGTTAGAATAATTGGAGAAAACGGTAGTAAGGTAATAAGAGTTTACTCACCGACATTGTCGAGTAGATGAATTCGCTGAGACGACTTGAGACGAAAATACCAAAGGCTAATCCGAGTTCAGTTTTTCAGTTCTAGACAGTGCCGGTGTTCAGTGTAATCACATTCGTTCTTGAATTTATTTGTTTTATAAACTGAACGTCAATAAAACTGACTTCAGTAACTGTGAAACTGAAGGTATTTCCTGCACCACAGGAAACCCAAACTTTTACAGATCAATCACAAATTTTTGTTTGGAGACGTCTCACTCCCTTTCAATGATGCTTCCATCATTTTTCATTTTCTGGCCAATCCTGTAGTATTCACTGGACTCGGGCACTAATCGAGTACGTACAGTCGAACCTCTACTAACGGCCACCTCTCTGTGACGGCCAGGGGGTTTTGTTCCGCGGCTACCAGCAAATTCCATACATATATTCGTTTAAAAACGACCGAGAGACTCTGGGTACGACGTTTATACTTCACTTGGCTCGTGACGTCGCCTCGTCGCCCGGACATGATCGGCGTGCGGGGGACAAATGTGTGTCATCAGTCAGCGGTTTTGGAGGAAATTGTACTTCACGAAATCTCACTATAAACCCTGTATCAGATATGGGTTACGGGAAGCACATCTTATGTTTCAAGTTTTTGTGTCCTTGGATTCACATGACGGTCCATGACGGTGCTTTGGGTCCTTTGGGATTTTTGGGCCACTGGTGGACAGTGACTGTACAATGGTAGATCACAACAATGAGAAATCATTTAAAGCAAGCTTTAATTATATAGCCAAGAGAGGAGGTCAAGCTGAAGTTCTCTACACCAAGTTGAATTGTCAATGGTTATAGAAAAGCAATGATATCGAGTTTTATAAAACTGTGCGGTTTATAAATGAGATGCATTAATTCCCGGAATTTTAGCTAAAACAGAAATATGACGTAATATATCATGTGACTCGTGACGTAACTTGTGGTGAAATATGACAGTCAGCACAAATATTTAAAATCTTTCCCGCATCCGAATGGTTAATTTTCTCGCTGTGGGTTTCCATCACACTCCGTAATCTCATCTATTCTGGTAAGCTATATTTAAAAACTCTTAGCCTCTCATTTCTTCAGCTTCATATTTGAAGTTTTACGTCGCATACTGACAGTGTATGTTGTTTATCCCGCAGAAACGTGATGGGCAATATTCAAGAATTCGCGATTCCATACACAGCTCTAGCATTTCTGGTAAGTTATCTTAGATCACATGTGTTTTATAAACGACTTTTAAATACACCGTTGAAGATTTTGAGAGCGCGATCTCCAATAAAGCAGCGTCGTAAATTCGTCTCGCATTAGAGCTGATTCTCACTTCAGACGTGACTGGTGGTATTTAAGCTTACATTGTACATGTAAATATCAAACACACACTACAACACAATGAATAAACAATCTAACTAGAATAATAAATCAAAGTTATTTATATACAGTACATTTGGTAATCTTTAATCAGGTAAGAACACCTGAAGAGAATTGTTTCAACTTCGCTAATATGCAGACGAGTATAAGCTTAAATTTACTGTTACTGAAAGTTCAATTACCATGACAAATGAACAAACCCTTTATGGGTGAAACTATTAGTCAGCTTGACAGGATGTTGTCCTGTACATTAAGTAATACCAAGTACAATAATTAAGCCTAATTGACAACAGACTGGCCGACAAGTTTCACTCAAAGACAAAATTAAAACACAAAACAGCTAGACCAAATCAAAAACCATAATGCACTGAAGAGAAAAACTGAGTACTATTTTAACCAAATTAAGCCCATACAAATGACTACCATAGTGCATTAGCTATAGCTTGGCCAGTTAGGTGCGGTATGGCATAGGTTACCTGTGGTGTCCAGATCGACTTCTGTGGATTATTGTACCAGTATTAAGATATACAGTCATTCTCAAAAAGGTTGTCCAGATGAAAAGACTACAATACTACAATAAAGTCACGTGATTCATTATGTTTTCAATTTCTGCGCGTGGAATTTCAGTTTGAGATGAAAAAGTACACAGTACAATACAATACAATAACTTTTATTTAAACACATCATTGTGAAAACTGAAATGTACATTGTAATGCCGCTCAGGTATCAACTCACAGTTCCGCGTGCAGAAATTGAAAACATAATGAATCACGTGACTTTATTGTAGTATTGTAGTCTTTTCATCTGGACAACGTTTTTGAGAATGACTGTATAATGTCTGCCAATTTATACTTTCAAAAAGTGAAAGTGGCTAGAAGTGAATTTTGACTTTGAGTGACCCTTCTCTGAGTCACCATAGAAGTCAGAATACATATGTAATTATGTACATGTACATTACATTTCTGTGTTCTTTGTCATTGGCTGGGAGTATAAACCCTTTTAATAAATCCCACAATGCATGATTTTCCGTGCTTGACGTCAAATTTATTCTTTTGAATGCCATTCATTTTCCTTCATTGTTTTCAGTCTTTGTATATATATATTTTGAATAGAATTCAAAAGAATAAGTTTGGCGTCAAGCACAAAAATTCATGCATTGTGGAATTTATTAAAAGGGTCTATGATTACATTTGTAAGGAGGCTATTATTCTACATTTCACTCTAATTTAGAGTTCGCATTTCCAGCCTTTACTAAGTATTTTTGACCATTAATTGTGAATATTATATTGATGTATTTGTCCAACATCACAACTCCCATTTTCCCAATAATTCCCAATATAAACAAAAACCTTCCAACCTTCTTGTATAATTATAATAACTATCTTATCATTACTTAGGTCTTGTTGCATGTACATGTACAACCACTTTCTGGAGGTCCAGTCAGACCACCTGGTAGTAACTGTTCCTCAAATGAAGTTGGCCTATATGTATCAAAGAATGGCACATTATCTGTAATACGTTGTTGGAAGCTGCCTGGTTATTGTGCCTTAGGCTATGGACTTACAGTTGTACCTGGAAAAAATTATCCTGCTGGAACAGAGATTGCCTGCTCTAGCTGTAAACCAGGAGAAACTTTCTCTGACAAGCATGATCTCAGCCAGTGTAAGAACTGCACAACATGTCAGCTAAATGAAATTGCTATAGGTCAGTGCATTACCGACAAGGACTCCATTGAATGTACTGGTAAATGCAAGCCTGGCTATTACAAATCTCAAGATCTTAACGCCTTGTGTAAGCCTTGTAGTCAATGCTGTGGTAACATGACTGATGAAATACCTACTGAATGCAGCCTTCCTGGAATACCTTTAGCTAAAAGATGTTCTGTCGAGACCATTGCAATGTGTTCATCTCCTAGAAATGACAGTTCTGGTAATTCTTCAGACAGTAAGAAATCTGCAGATGACATTCAGAGCTCAGAATCTATTAAAACACACAAATCTGCAGCAAGACCAAGACTAAATATTCATCATCTAAGTGGGATTCTATTTATAGCTGCCATGATATCCATTCCTCTTGTCACCATAACGAGCTTTAAATTTTACACTGCACATAGATCAAGACGATCAGATAGAAGAACAGACACAGTTATGTATGGTAAGAGTATAATTTAATTTTTTTGTAATATTATTAGTAACTTGTACATTGATCAGTTAAACAGCTTCCGATTGATCATCAAAATTATAGTAAAACAGGAGCAAGGATGGATTAGTTGGTTGGTGTGCGGCCTTCTAATTAAGTGAGAGGTACCAGGTTTGATTCTTCATGAACTCACATTCCTTGTTTTGACTTCCCTCTACTCCGTGTAGCTCAGTGCAGCTTTAAGGTATCAGGATACGTTTTGGACCCCTATGTCTTCGGACTTCGACAATACGCACGCTTTACAATATTTTACCAAAAAAGTATACATTTTCTGAAAGCTGAATAAATGTAGTTTTTGAGTATACTTTCATATTTTTAGATTTTGCATTATAGAAATTGTTAGGCGAGTATACGTGAAATTCGACCGTAGTGCGTTCTAAAAGTTCGATTGCACATGGAATTTAAGTTATGCTTGTGAAAAACACACTAACAGACTATCGAGATAATGAACTTCAAAACGGTGTCTCAATTTTCCGATATCTGTTTTAGATCAACCGCAATCCTACGCCAAAGTTAAACAATTGATTTTAGAGCTATGTTGTCAACAAATAGGGCCATAACGTTTGAACGAAAATAACATGAAAAAATCGGAGACACCGTTTTTTAGATCAACTATTGCTGAGCCACCTTGCAAATTTTCAGCGAAATCCATCGAAACTCTAGCGACATTAAGCCTCCGAAAGACGTGCATTTAGCGCTGAAATAGTTCCGAGAAAAGACGCAATTACTGTTTTGGAAGATCAAGCCACACCATGTTTATCCAACACCTAGCGTAATTGAATCTGTCAACCACTTGTCAAGATATCTGGTCAGTATTCAACAAAGGTCGACAGGTCATATGCAAATGACAAAATATCGCAGTAAATTTATTGTGCTCTGGCTTGTTCGAGTATTGCGGGTGCCGGGGCATGTTTTAGTGTGTATGTATTTGTATGGTTTTTCTGCTCTGTTTGGGAACGGTTTCTTTGAAGACGAAGTCGACGATCTTCTTCTTGGATGAGAATATAAAGATTTACGTTTTCTTGAGGATGTGTATTTGCTTTTACATGTAAAAAGTTCAAAAGTGTATCGTTGTTTAAAAAAATTATTATGTATAGTTGTTGTATCGTTCGCCGCGTGGTTATGAGTGTCACGTACTGATGCGCTTCGAATGACGTCACAATCCAACCAATTACTGTTGACATATCGTTTCCTGTAGCAAATTAGTCACGATTTTGGTTATCTTCATTTTCTCTGCTTGATTCGTTAAAATTTGTAATTTCTTTTAAAGAAAGTCATACAAAAAGGAAAGCTTATTCAAAATCTTTAAAAATCCGATTTTGGAAATTTTTGCTAAAAAAACATATCCTGATACCTTAAATACCCTTAGAACGGAGCACTGATGGAGGGAGGATGGCTTAGTTGGTTAGTGCATAGCCTGATAAGCGAGAGATGCCTGATTCAATTCTTCATGACCTCACATCCTTGTTTCGACTTCCCTCTTAAATCTGTGTAAATACTTATATAGCATAAGTATTTTATTGATATATTAGTAATTTTATATATATATTTGAAGTAGTTCTAGATTATTTTTTTATCAATTGTAACCACACGCCCCTTGTGGAAATCAGCTTTTCAAATTATTGTTGACGGGGCAAGCGTGTATAAATAAAGTTATATTATTATTATTATTATTATTATTATTATTATTATTATGTAGCTCAGTGTAGCTTTAAATACCTGTAAGATGGAGCACTGATGGAGGGAGGGGGTAAAAGGGCGCACCGTCTGCCTCCTGGGAGATCAGTTTCGACTGAAGGGGTTACGGGCATTAAATATGAGTACCTTACATCGTTGGGCAACCATACTGTATGAGAATTACAATCTCTCACCTACAGCTTGACATTGTAATTCCAATACAGTGTGGCTGCTCAACTAATATTATATATAGGGTGCTCTTGGTCTTGACAGGAAAGGGCTCTATATGGAATATATATTAATATATTATCATTAACTATAAACTCTTGTTTTGTAGATCATGCAAGTGAGACTACTCAAATTTCTCAAACTTGTTTTGAAAGACCTACTGATAGTACAGGTACATGTGTTTTAGAGTCGTTTTCATATGAGTGGGAAGTACATGTAGCACGGTACGGTTCATACCATGTCATGATTGTGTGGTATCCAAGCATTCTGCTTGGTTGAGTGATGATTTTGCGCGCTGTGTACTCTGACGAAAATCGTTTGATATTTAATTTAGCTGAAACTTCACTGAAATAATCTCAAAGAGCCATATAATTACTGGTTAATGTGTTTTCTCAAAATTCCTATGGGAAGTATTACATTTTTATGAATCTTTATACAATGTAAGTGTCAGTGAGGTCATCTACTCAACCCAAACAATCAACACGGCTTCGCTCCATACATTTCTTTGTGTTTAGTTTCTTGGATTATTTTATTTCTATGAAGCTAAACGTTTGGGTGAAGGAGTTTTCTTGCATTATTTGTGCTCTAAGGATTGATTGTCTGACCAGTTTTGTTCAATGCAGAGCTGTTGTCTGAACAAAACAATGAGATATTTTGATCACAAAACTACAAAGAAATGTATGGACTGGCTGAATGTTGGGTTGAGTAGATGACGTCACTGACTCCTCTAAAGATTCATCAAAATATAGTACTTCCCTCTGGAATATCGAAAACAGATTTGAACTAGTGATAATAATAGTTTCCTTTGTCCTTACAGGGACATACAACCCACTAAATCTCCCTTCTCCAATTTTCCGACTGGGAAATTTAGTAAGACAATGCAGAAATCCATTGTCTAATTTTCCCGGCGGAAAAATTAGACAATGGATGTCTGCATGCATTGTCTCACTAATTTCCCCGGCGGGAAAATTAGAGAATGGAGACTCGGATCGTCCCCAGTGTGTCCCTCATATAACAATCACTGGGACCTTGGACAGAGTAGTCTGTCCGAATGACGTTTAACCTGAAAGCTGGCTCTACTCCAAGTTACTCAAGCGTCTAACACATGTGGGATGCTATGTCCCGACTCTGCGCATGAGCAGCGCATATGCAAAGACCGGAATTCTTTCTTTTCCGTACTAAAATCTTGGAACTCTTTATTTCTTGCCTTTTCCCATTGCTTACTAAACGTTAGCACACCATGAAGTTGTGTTTTCATATTTTCGGGCACTTTCCCTTGATTGGACAACTTCAGCGTCTTTTACAAAGGCAAAACAACTCTCCGCCATGATTTTTGACCAAATGAGGATTAAATATTCCTAAACTGACTAATAAAAATACTCGATCATTGTACAAATGAAACAAAAGCATCACAATTTCTAAATTCTCCAGAGTGTGGTGTAATCAACGCCTTTGAGAAAAATATTGTAGTTCGTACTGCTCTAAGTTATGCAAAGTGAAGTATATTTTACTTTATTTCCTCGGTGATCATGGTATTACAAACTGATACCATGACAATTCGGGAAATTAGTGATTAATTTTCCCTCAAAGTTTGTAAAAGTCCCTCTGCCTACGGCGTCGGGACTTCCACAAACTCTCCCTCGGCTTATGGGAAATTTAATCACTAATTTCCCTGTTGTCATGGTATTACTTATAATTAGACCCTTGAAGAATTATTCAATGAAGTTTCAGCTAAATTAAATTTCAAACGATTTTCATCAGAGTCCCCTGTTTGGCTAAACAGTCGTATTTTAGCATGTTTAACATTTTGCATCTCATTAGATATTTGTATATTTGTTTAAAATGTATACTACCACGTTTCTACAATCAAGTGTATATGCATTTAGTATAATATTATTACTGAAGTGAATATAAAAATATGTGTCCCTGATTGGTCCAGAATTATGTCATGTTGTAATTACACATTGAATTAGCCATTACCTAAACGAGCAGGGGACTGGGGACGAGTTTATTAGAATTAATGCAATTACTAAATTAAGTTTATGACATGAAACAGCATGTTGAAATTAGTATATGTGCCAAGTTTGATGTGATTTGAGCGAATTCTGTCGGAATTATAAACTTTTAAAATTATGTTGTTCAGCCAAAATTTTACAGTGAATGTATTGTTTGGCTGGACAACGTCAAAAATTTACAGAGTTTGTATGGGAAAATAGACATCTTTGATGCCCTCTAGCATCGTCAATATTAAGCCGAAGTTCACCAAACTTTCCAGACTAGCTAAGTTTGATATGCTCTCTCAGAAAATGATGCCCATTTTTGCTAGTTTCTTATTGAAGTAGTTTTACGGACTTGGTCCCAGTCCCCTGCTCGTTTAGGTAATGGCTAATTTTTGTAACTTTTGCAACTTGTTCTGATATTCACCTTTGTCACTCCCTCAATTAAATAAAGTTTCATTCATAATTTATAGAAATTAACAAGTACATGTACCGTATCTTTTACATGTAGAACCCTTGATTACCGGTATTCATGAAGTTGTGCCAGTAACACCACCTACAAATGACCGTAGCATTAAACATGAAACTTCATGTGCCTGTGGTTCAAGTGGTTCAAGTGGTTCACGCGTAGGACCAGCAAATGAAGGTAAAAGTCACTCTGTTGCTAGAGATTAAATTTGTATATAATTATGACTGTGAAAATCTCACGGTATTTCTTTGCGTGCAACCCTAAATGATACCTTGATGGCTAAAATTACTACTATTATTGGCTTTCCATTGTGAACACTCTTAAGTGATACCGAAGCTGTAAGTTCACAGATCCCGTTGTAAAACCGCTGTATTTATTGACAACATCCACATTGGTACAGGGTTAGCCTCGAGTAAGTGTAAATTATTCACAAATATCAACAAGAACATGAAAAAAATGTTGACATGAAACAATAGAAACATTAATTTTGAATGGGGAGTTTGCAGGTGTGACATTTTGTTGCGTGACATTTTAAATTTTAATCCAACAAAAACAAAAATATAATATTTGAAAAGAGCACACCAAAATTAGCAAAAATTGAAATTTTGAAGTAATTTCGATGAATAGAGCGAAAGTTATGAGCGACCGAATTTGGCTTTTTTTATTAAGAAACGTACGGTGGTGGGCAAGCTGTTGCCCACCACCGTACGTTTCTTAATAAAAAAGCCAAATTCGGTCGCTCATAACTTTCGCTCTATTCATCGAAATTACTTCAAAATTTCAATTTTTGCTAATTTTGGTGTGCTCTTTTCAAATATTATATTTTTGTTTTTGTTGGATTAAAATTTAAAATGTCACGCAACAAAATGTCACACCTGCAAACTCCCCATTGCACGGACTGTTTTCAGAGGAGTAGCTAGGATTTTGCATTGGGGAGAGGGGGGGGGGGGGGGGGGGGGCTAACACTCCATATCGTTCACACCAAATCCCCCCTCCCCTCCTCAAAAATAAATTTAAAGAGTAGACCCAGAGGAAAGGGGATCACAGGCACCATGTGACCAGTCCCCCTGCCTACGCTCCTGGTTTTCTGAATCGAGGCTAACCCTGTACAAATGCGTCTTTTGTCAAGGACAGCTGTCATCTCTAAACAATGCGAAACTGGAGTATTTGCACCCCTAAGAGAGATGACAACCATCCCCACCCCTATCACATGCGAGTCCCCCCAGAGATTGGTTTTCTGATTAGTTAAAAATAAAAATCTAAAGTAACTGTCAAATATTTCATTTTTTATTTTAGTTTTGATGTTTGCAGAGCAAATACCAAATGCTCTGGAATCAAGTTCAGCGGGAAGTACATGTAGTAACATTAGTATCAATCACAATCATCAAAGTTACACTTTAATTAATGAAGAGTGCTGGGATGGGTTACAAGTTACTGAACTTCCAGAGGAACTGTACAAAAATGTCTGTACGATGCTGGATGAAAAAGAGGACTTTTTTAGAGACTTCCGTATGTTTGCAGAAGAGCTTCTTGATATGGAGAAACATGAGATCGATTCTCTGGAACAATCACCAACTAACACAATTTTAACAATCCATGGAGTAAGTGTGGAAGAGTTTATAAAGACAGTGGGGATCATTGGGAGAGAAGATGTAGCAAAAGTAGTACAATCTTGGCTGGGCCATTGATTTTTAAATTCATAGGGGGAAAAAAAATAAAAAATAATAGAATCTCTAATGATCCCCACTCTCTTTTCTTTTAAGCCCCAAATGTGTAGGAACATGCAGGACATGAAATTATTTCCTCGCCCACATCTGATTTTTCCACTTTATTACCATGTAAAATTAATGGTAGGTGTTTCATGGTACGCTTATGCCAAATGCATATGCTTGAACACGTACATGCAGTGAATTAAAATTGAATACAGTAAATAGTACACTTGATATATATTATACCTACATGCAGTCAATAGAACAAAGATATCAATAAAAAAACATATAAATTAATACACATGTATTTAAGAATATGCATTTGGCGTAAGCGTAACATGAAACAGTATACCAAATAAATCCATGATCAATATTATTGTTGTGTCAATCCTCCCTCTCAGTATACAATATTTTCTAAAAGGCATGGATCTCACATGATGAGGATTGGCTATTTATTGAGTTAGAGGTTGAGTTAAGTTTGAGTTACCATTGAGTGAACTAAAATTAGATTTAGAATAAAGTTCTAATGTTTTTTTTAGGTATCCTTTTAATTTGTATATACATGTACCAGTCGATCTCGATAAGTTTGCCAAAAATAAAATATATACAAATGTACACATATAACTGTCACGTGTTACAGTATATACATAATACATTATCATAGGAATTTATAGTCTATTGATATTCATTCGCGTGATGACATTTGCGTAGTGATACACAACGCTGGCTGCATTGTTCTAATGAGTTGAATTAGGCATTTAATGAAAGAATAAATATTATACTAACAGGTGACAGTTATATGTGATATTTGTATATATTTAATTTTGGCAAAATATATTATACATATAGTTTTGTATTTTTATTTCTTGTTCATGAATTTTGTAGTCAAAGGCAGGTTCCAACACAAAAAGGAAAGAAATATAAATAATACAAAAAAACAAGTTGTGACTAATATTTTTAAGCATTTAATTGTAAATACCATTGTAAGTATTATTGTTTTTATATTGTGTAAATACATTGCATAAGAACACTTTAATCTTGTGTTGTACTTTATTACCAAGGTGGTTCACATCCTGTGTTGTATTACACTTTATCATGTTTATATAACAATATTATTGTTATATAAATTATTGGTAAATTACACACTCTTTGATTGGTCCACAGACACACAGATGACATCACAAAATTACGTTTTACATTCTCAAAATATTATATAAAACAAAATAGATCCATTAGATAATTTTGACATGCACTCTAATATACAGGGCCGTACATAACCCAAAATTCAAGGGGAGGCAGTACGTATTTAACAGCAAAAAATAAATAAAAATAGTACAGTTTTCAGTACTTTTTTGCCTTGCTAGGGGGGGGGGGGGGGACAACTTGGGGGGGGGGGGGAGGGGGCAACTGCACCACTTGCCCCTGTGCTGTGTACGGCCCTGTTATATATGTCAAAATGTAGTAGAAATGAGACACACCACTCAACCAAACAATAATATATTTTGGTAATCTGAGAAACCTCGTTAGATTATGCCTTACTGATTTGCAATCGCTGTAAATGACCATGCAACCTGTATTCTATAGTAGAGGTAATCATACGGTTTCAAGTCCAATGTACGGGTAATTTTACCCTGGGTACCAGAGGCTGAGAGGGAGGCCACTACCAGTGAGGGTAAGGTAATTTGCACTGCAGTGCAAAGTACATTTGATTTTTTTTTCTCGTGAATGTTATTACACCTGTATGTGGTCAGTTTGCCTGACATACATGTAATACAGGCCGTAGCCGACAGTATGGTTGGTCTGGTTTCAACCGGACCACTTTTCGAATCAAACAGTTTCAATTTATTGACATTTTTAATTATTCTGATTGTTTTATGAAAAACAAAGTTTTAAAACCGGCCCACTCAAAAACTGACGGCCCACTCAAAAACTGGTGGCTACGCCCTTGTAATATTTGTTACTTATCACCAGTGAATTTATGCTTAGTATCCAAGCAACAATAATTATTTCTCGGCAGGCTGCCTGTGGCCCGCTTCTGATCTAGTTCTAAAATGGTCTTTCTTTTTCTTCAGTTGATGCCACAAGCTGGTATTAATGATTTAAGGCTGGTTCACACTAATGCGTCGGATCGCAAGAAGCTTTAGCCTCCCCCGCAGATCAGCTAAAAAGATCTGCCAGGGTCAGGCTAGAGAAGCTTAATTACAATCTAGTGTGAATCAAAACAATGCCTCACTTGAATAGTAAGAAAAAGAAAACTTTTTGATCCTTCCGATTCCGATTCCGTCGTCCTTCTTTTCCCGATTCCGACCTATGATTAGTCCTAAGCTCCTCTTGCGATTCCGATTCCGATTCCGACGCTTGCGAAAGTAATCCGAGACGTTGTCTAGACATCACTGCGTGAGGACTGGACCGAGAGAAGCCCACGTTCTTACTGGTCTGCGGATTAACATAAAACCAAAATAAATATACTGAAAATAAAATAAATTCCCGCCAAATTGTTTGTCATATTGCCGGCGCCGGCGGCGCGCGCGCGCGGTTTCCCGCCCTTTTCTCGTTGTGGTACGTTTGCAGTTTCGTTCGTTCGTTCGTTCGTTCCGAGTACAGTTGACGGACTTTGCTTTAAATGTCAGTTTGATTTTATGAAGCAAATTCGTATGAAGAGCATCGTTTAAACACCTGACAAATATTTGGAATTCAAGGGAATGCTAAATAACACAAAATTAAGGCGAGTTACAATGGGAAAGGCAAAACATAACACCAAGATTCATCGAACATGTGGCTATTCTTATGGTAACGACTGTTTGAAGCACTCCTACTGGAAATAAGGTACTGACAATTCTAGTCTAAATCTCAGTTTATGTGAGCCTTTTGGTTCATATTGATTTTTGTTTGAATCACTTATAAGCTTACTTATAGAAACCGAAATTTTCATTGAGGTGAAAGGGGCAAAAAGCAATGCACTGTCTCAGGTCTTACTTTATATAAAGCTTACGTAACGTTGCATTTCCTGATCTAGATTCGGTTTTAGACGACTCTCACCGCGAGGAGTCCCGGTTTTAGCTAACAGCCGGGCCAATTTTAAATAACTTCTCAGTTGTAAGTTATTTAAAAAAATGTTGTTTTATAAACTGAACGTCAATAAAACTGACTTCAGTAACTGTGAAACTGAAGGTATTTCCTGCACCACAGGAAATCCAAACTTTTACAGATCAATCACAAATTTTTGTTTGGAGACGTCTCACCTATCCCTTTCAATCATCATGCTTCCATCATTTTTCATTTTCTGGCCAATCAAACCTGCAGTATTTCACTGGACTCGGACACTAATCGAGTACGTACAGTCGAACTTCTAATAACTGACACCCCCACAAAGGCCACTGGCTCTCTGTGATGGCCACCTCTCTGTAACGGCCAGGGTTTTTTGTCCCGCGGCTACCAGCAAGCCCTTAAAACCCTCCACACAACGGCCACCTCTACACAATATCAATGAACACCATATCAAAGCAATGACGCAACACCGGATGTGTGATTACACAATCAATGTACAATCAATGTACATAACACGTGATGTCAAGTTTTAAAATATTTAAAATTCGTATTAGAATTACTTTTTAGGCTCCTTCCACACTGTTTATGTTGTTTATGTTTGGAGTCTCCAGTATCGAAAGGAAGGTTTGAGCTGGCGTTTTTGTCTTGTTGTCGTTCTTCCCTTCCCTACCCCTGCTCAGTGAATCTCCTGTCAAGCCAGCAGCAGATTCTGAATTAACCATTTCCGAAGTTGCGAAAGGGACTTTTAAATGCCTGTTATTCTGTTAGTATTCACCCAAACATGCTCAAACTCGGTAAACTTACTAATTTCAATGTTATCTTTCTTGCGATGTGGTTCATTTTGTAATTACATTAATTTTTGCACTCGGTCCCAGTCCTTTCCTCAACTTCGGAATGGCTAATTCTGTGACGTCAAAATGACGTCAATCCGAATCTACTGCGGTGGCGTGGTGTGTCATCAGTCTGAGCGGTTTTGGAGGAAATTGTACTTCACGAAATCTCACTATAAACCCTGTATCAGATATGGGTTACGGGAAGCACATCTTATGTTTCAAGTTTTTGTGTCCTTGGATTCACATGACGGTCCATGACGGTGCTTTGGGTCCTTTGGGATTTTGGGGCCACTGGTGGACAGTGACTGTACAATGGTAGATCACAACAATGAGAAATCATTTAAAGCAAGCTTTAATTATATAGCCAAGAGAGGAGGTCAAGCTGAAGTTTCTCTACACCAAGTTGAATTGTCAATGGTTATAGAAAAGCAATGATATCGAGTTTTATAAAACTTTGCGGTTTATAAATGAGATGCATTAATTCCCGGAATTTTAGCTAAAACAGAAATATGACATATGTGACTCGTGACGTGTTTCCGTGACGTATCGACCAGAAATGACAGTGAACACAAATGTGCATCCAAATGGTTTAAGAATTTCTCGCTCCGTAATCTCATCTATTCTGGTAAGCTATATTTAAAAACTCTTAGCCTCTCATTTCTTCAGCTTCATATTTGAAGTTTTACGTCACATACTGACAGTGTATGTTGTTTATCCCGCAGAAACGTGATGGGCAATATTCAAGAATTCGCGATTCCATACACAGCTCTAGCATTTCTGGTAAGTTATCTTAGATCACATGTGTTTTATAAACGACTTTTAAATACACCGTTGAAGATTTTGAGAGCGCGATCTCCAATAAGATCAAGGCTACTTAGAACTGCATGTCACTTAGAACTGCATGTCACCTGTAGAGCTGATTCTCACTTCAGACGAATATCAAACACACACTACAACACAATGAATAAACAATCTAACTAGAATAATAAATCAAAGTTATTTATATACAGTACATTTGGTAATCTTTAATCAGGTAAGAACACCTGAAGAGAATTGTTTCAACTTCGCTTATGCAGACGAGTATAAGCTTAAATTTACTGTTACTGAAAGTTCAATTACCATGACAAATGAACAAACCCTTTATGGGTGAAACTATTAGTCAGCTTGACAGGATGTTGTCCTGTACATTAAGTAATACCAAGTACAATAATTAAGCCTTGACAACAGACTGGCCGACAAGTTTCACTCAAAGACAAAATTAAAACACAAAACAGACCAAATCAAAAACCAAATGCACTGAAGAGAAAAACTGAGTACTATTTTAACCAAATTAAGCCCATACAAATGACTACCATAGTGCATTAGCTATAGCTTGGCCAGTTAGGTGCGGTATGGCATAGGTTACCTGTGGTGTCCAGATCGACTTCTGTGGATATCGTACCAGTATTTAATATATGTCTGCCGATTTATTCTTTCAAAAAGTGAAAGTGGCTAGAAGCGAATTTTGACTTTGAGTGACCCTTCTCTGAGTCACCATAGAAGTCAGAATAATACATATATACATGTACATACAGTTCTGTGTTCTTCGTCATTGGCTTTTAATAAATTCCACAATGCATGATTTTCCGCGCTTTACGTCAAATTTATTCTTTTGAATTGCTCTATATCACTATGACGTCACATCAAAACAATATATTGTTTAAGCGCTAAGGATCATGGTCGTGAGAGAGGGACAAAACAGCAACAACACAAAGGATTTCCCTAATCTGGACACTAGTCAATTTGAAATCAAGCGAACCTCAGCAGAGCATGCAGATTTAGTTCAAATCTGTCCCCCTCATAAACAAGCCATTACGTCATAATGGTATAGGGCAATTCCATTCATTTTCCTTCATTGTTTTCAGTCTTTGTATATTTTGAATAGAATTCAAAAGAATAAGTTTGACGTCAAGCGCGGAAATTCATGCATTGTGGGATTTATTAAAAGGGTCTATAATTACATTTGTAAGGAGACTATTATTCTACATTTCACTCTAATTTAGAGTTCGCATTTCCAGCCTTTACTAAGTATTTTTGACCATTAATTGTGAATATTATATTGATGTAATTTGTGCAACATCACAACACCCATTTTCCCAATAATTCCCAATAAACAAAAACCTTCCAACCTTCTTGTACAACTATATAATATAATAATAGCAATCTTATTGTTACCTAGGTCTTGTTGCATGTACATGTACAACCACTTTCTGGAGGTCCAGTCAGACCACCTGGTAGTAACTGTTCCTCAAATGAAGTTGGCCTATATGTATCAAAGAATGGCACATTATCTGTAATACGTTGTTGGAAGCTGCCTGGTTATTGTGCCTTAGGCTATGGACTTACAGTTGTACCTGGAAAAAATTATCCTGCTGGAACAGAGATTGCCTGCTCTAGCTGTAAACCAGGAGAAACTTTCTCTGACAAGCATGATCTCAGCCAGTGTAAGAACTGCACAACATGTCAGCTAAATGAAATTGCTATAGGTCAGTGCATTACCGACAAGGACTCCATCAAATGTACTGGTAAATGTAAGCCTGGCTATTACAAATCTCAAGATCTTAGCACCTTGTGTAAGCCTTGTAGTCAATGCTGTGGTAACATGACTGATGAAATACCTACTGAATGCAGCCTTCCTGGAATACCATTAGCTAAAAGATGTTCTGTCGAGACCATTGCAATGTGTTCATCTCCTAGAAATGGCAGTTCTGGTAATTCTTCAGACAGTAAGAAATCTGCAGATGACATTCAGAGCTCAGAATCTATTAAAACACACAAATCTGCAGCAAGATCAAGACTAAATAGTCATCATCTAAGTGGGATTCCATTGATAGTCATGATATTCATTCCTCTTGTGACCATATCAAGCGTTACATTTTACACTGCGCATAGATCAAGAAGATCAGATGGAAGAACCGACAGAGTTTTGTATGGTAAGAGTAATTTAATTTTATTATTATTAGTAACTTGTACATTGATCAGTTAAACATCTTCCTATTGATCATCAAAATTATAGTAAAACAGGAGCAAGGATGGCTTAGTTGGTTGGTGCGCGGCCTTCTAATTAAGTGAGAGATGCCTGGTTTGATTCTTCATGAACTCACATCCTTGTTTCGACTTCCCTCTTAAATCTGTGTAGCTCAGTGTAGCTCAGTGTAGCTTTAAATACCTGTAAAATGGAGCACTGATGGAGGGAAGGGGTAAAAGGGTGCACCGTCTGCCTCCTGGGAGATCAGTTTCGACTGAAGGGGTTACGGGCGTTAAATATGAGTACCTTACATCGTTGGGCAACCATACTGTATGAGAATTACAATCTCTCACCTACAGCTTGACATTGTAATTCCAATACAGTGTGGCTGCTCAACTAATATTATATATAGGGTGTTCTTGGTCTTGACAGGAAAGGGCTCTATATTGAATATATATTATTATATTATCATTAACTATAAACTCTTGTTTTGTAGATCATGCAAGTGAGACTACTCAAATTTCTCAAACTTGTTTTGAAAGACCTACTGATAGTACAGGTACATGTGTTTTAGAGTCGTTTTCGTATGAGTGGGAAGTACATGTAGCACGGTACGGTTCATACCATGTCATGATTGTGTGGTATCCAAGCATCTGCTTGGTTGAGTGATGATTTTGCACGCTGTGTACTCTGACGAAAATCGTTTGATATTTAATTTAGCTGAAACTTCACTGAAATAATCTCAAAGAGCCATATAATTACTGGTTAATGTGTTTTCTCAAAATTCCTATGGGAAGTATTACATTTTTATGAATCTTTATACAATGTAAGTGTCAGTGAGGTCATCTACTCAACCCAAACAATCAACACGGCTTCGCTCCATACATTTCTTTGTGTTTAGTTTCTTGGATTATTTTATTTCTATGAAGCTAAACGTTTGGGTGAAGGAGTTTTCTTGCATTATTTGTGCTCTAAGGATTGATTGTCTGACCAGTTTTGTTCAATGCAGAGCTGTTGTCTGAACAAAACAATGAGATATTTTGATCACAAAACTACAAAGAAATGTATGGACTGGCTGAATGTTGGGTTGAGTAGATGACGTCACTGACTCCTCTAAAGATTCATCAAAATATAGTACTTCCCTCTGGAATATCGAAAACAGATTTTAACTAGTGATAATAATAGTTTCCTTTGTCCTTACAGGGACATACAACCCACTAAATCTCCCTTCTCCAATTTTCCGACTGGGAAATTTAGTAAGACAATGCAGAAATCCATTGTCTAATTTTCCCGGCGGGAAAATTAGACAATGGATGTCTGCATGCATTGTCTCACTAATTTCCCCGGCGGGAAAATTAGAGAATGGAGACTCGGATCGTCCCCAGTGTGTCCCTCAATCATATAACAATCACTGGGACCTTGGACAGAGTAGTCTGTCCGACTTACGTTTAACCTGAAAGCTGGCTCTACTCCAAGTTACTCAAGCGTCTAACACATGTGTGATGCTATGTCCCCGACTCTGCGCATGAGCAGCGCATATGCAAAGACCGGAATTCTTTCTTTTCCGGACTAAAATCTTGGAACTCTTAATTTCTTGCCTAATTTCCCATTGCTTACTAAACGTTAGCACACCATGAAGTTGTTTTTTCGTATTTTCGGCCATTTTTCCTTGATTGGTCAACTTCAGCGTCTTTTACAAAGGCAAAACAACTCTCCGCCATGATTTTTGACCAAATGAGGATTAAATATTCCTAAACTGACTAATTAAAATACTCGATCATTGTACTTGTAAATGAAACAAAGCATCACAATTTCTAAATTCTCCAGAGTGTGGTGTAATCAACGCTCTTTGAGAAAAATATTGTAGTTCGTACTGCTCTAAGTTATGCAAAGTGAACTATATTTTACTTTATTTCCTCGGTGATCATGGTATTACAAACTGATACCATGACAAATCGGGAAATTAGTGATTAAATTTCCCTCAAGCCTCGGAAGAGTTTGTAAAAGTCCCTCTGCCTACGGCGTCGGGACTTCCACAAACTCTCCCTCGGCTTATGGGAAATTTAATCACTAATTTCCCTGTTGTCATGGTATTACTTATAATTAGACCCTTGAAGAATTATTCAATGAAGTTTCAGCTAAATTAAATTTCAAACGATTTTCATCAGAGTCCCCTGTTTGGCTAAACAGTCGTATTTTAGCATGTTTAACATTTTGCATCTCATTAGATATTTGTATATTTGTTTAAAATGTATACTACCACGTTTCTACAATCAAGTGTATATGCATTAATTTAGTATAATATTATTACTGAAGTGAATATAAAAATATGTGTCCCTGATTGGTCCAGAATTATGTCATGTTGTAATTACACATTGAATTTTTGTAACTTTTGCAACTTGTTCTGATATTCACCTTTGTCACTCCCTCGATTAAATAAAGTTTCATTCATAATTTATAGAAATTAACAAGTACATGTACCGTATCTTTTACATGTAGAACCCTTGATTACCGGTATTCATGAAGTTGTGCCAGTAACACCACCTACAAATGACCGTAGCATTAAACATGAAACTTCATGTGCCTGTGGTTCAAGTGGTTCAAGTGGTTCACGCGTAGGACCAGCAAATGAAGGTAAAAGTCACTCTGTTGCTAGAGATTAAATTTGTATATAATTATGACTGTGAAAATCTCACGGTATTTCTTTGCGTGCAACCCTAAATGATACCTTGATGGCTAAAATTACTACTATTATTGGCTTTCCATTGTGAACACTCTTAAGTGATACCGAAGCTGTAAGTTCACAGATCCCGTTGTAAAACCGCTGTATTTATTGACAACATCCACATTGGTACAGGGTTAGCCTCGAGTAAGTGTAAATTATTCACAAATATCAACAAGAACATGAAAAAAATGTTGACATGAAACAATAGAAACATTAATTTTGAATTGCACGGACTGTTTTCAGAGGAGTAGCTAGGATTTTGCATTGGGGAGAGGGGGGGTGGGGCGGGGGCTAACACTCCATATCGTTCACCACCAAATCCCCCCTCCCCTCCTCAAAAATAAATTTAAAGAGTAGACCCAGAGGAAAGGGGATCACAGGCACCATGTGACCAGTCCCCCTGCCTACGCTCCTGGTTTTCTGAATCGAGGCTAACCCTGTACAAATGCGTCTTTTGTCAAGGACAGCTGTCATCTCTAAACAATGCGAAACTGGAGTATTTGCACCCCTAAGAGAGATGACAACCATCCCCACCCCTATCACATGCGAGTCCCCCCAGAGATTGGTTTTCTGATTAGTTAAAAATAAAAATCTAAAGTAACTGTCAAATATTTCATTTTTTATTTTAGTTTTGATGTTTGCAGAGCAAATACCAAATGCTCTGGAATCAAGTTCAGCGGGAAGTACATGTAGTAACATTAGTATCAATCACAATCATCAAAGTTACACTTTAATTAATGAAGAGTGCTGGGATGAGTTACAAGTTACTGAACTTCCAGAGAAACTGTACAAAAATGTCTGTACGATGCTGGATGAAAAAGAGGACTATTATAGAGACTTCCGTATGTTTGCAGAAGAGCTTCTTGATATGGAGAAACATGAGATCGATTCTCTGGAACAATCACCAACTAACACAATTTTAACAATGCATGGAGTAAGTGTGGAAGAGTTTATAAAGACAGTGGGGATCATTGGGAGAGAAGATGTAGCAAAAGTAGTACAATCTTGGCTGGGCCATTGATTTTTAAATTCATAGGGGAAAAATAAATAAATTAGAATCTCTAATGATCCCCGCTCTAATTGTATACTGATATTGTATACTGAGAGGGAGGATTGACACAACAATTGAACATGGATTTATTTGGTATACTGTTTCATGTTACGCTTACGCCAAATGCATATTCTTAGTGTATTAATTTATATGTTTTTTTATTGATATCTTTGTTCTATTGACTGCATGTAGGTATAATATATATCAAGTGTACTATTTACTGTATTCAATTTTAATTCACTGCATGTATGTGTTCAAGCATATGCATTTGGCATAAGCGTACCATGAAACACCTACCATTAATTTTACATGGTAATAAAGTGGAAAAATCAGATGTGGGCTGCATGGATCTCACATGTCAGATGAGGATTGGTTATTTATTGAATTAGAGGTTGAGTTAAGTTTGAGTTACCATTGAGTGAACTAAAATTAGATTTAGAATAAAGTTCTAATGTTTTTTTTAGGTATCCTTTTAATTTGTATATACATGTACCAGTCGATCTCGATAAGTTTGCCAAAAATAAAATATATACAAATGTACACATATAACTGTCACGTGTTACAGTATATACATAATACATTATCATAGGAATTTATAGTCTATTGATATTCATTCGCGTGATGACATTTGCGTAGTGATACACAACGCTGGCTGCATTGTTCTAACGAGTTGAATTAGGCATTTAATGAAAGAATAAATATTATACTAACAGGTGACAGTTATATGTGATATTTGTATATATTTAATTTTGGCAAAATATATTATACATATAGTTTTGTATTTTTATTTCTTGTTCATGAATTTTGTAGTCAAAGGCAGGTTCCAACAAAAAGGAAAGAAATATAAATAATACAAAAAAACAAGTTGTGACTAATATTTTTAAGTATTTAATTGTAAATACCATTGTAAGTATTATTGTTTTTATATTGTGTAAATACATTGTATAAGAACACTTTAATCTTGTGTTGTACTTTATTGCCAAGGTGGTTCACATCCCGTGTTGTATTACACTTTATATAACAATTGGTAAATTACACACTCTTTGATTGGTTCACAGACACACAGATGACATCACAAAATTACGTTTTACATTCTCAAAATATTATATAAAACAAAATAGACCCATTAGATAATTTTGACATGCACTCTAATATACAGGGCCGTACATAATCCAAAATTCAAGGGGAGGCAGTACGTATTTAACATAAAAATGGAATAAATTGAAACTTTGATTCGAAAAGTGCTCCGGTTGAAACCAGACCAACCATACTGTCGGCTATGGCCCTGTATTACATGTATGTCAGGCAAACTGACCACACTGTGTAATACCGGTAACATTCACGAAAAAAAATATCTAATGTACTTTGTACTGCAGTGCAAATTACCTTACCCTGGGTACTCAGCTGGCCCCCCTCTCAGCCTCTGGTACCCAGGGTAAAATTACCTTTACATTGGACTCGAAACTGTATGATTACCTCTACTATAGAATACAGGTTGCATGGTCATTTACAGCGATTGCAAATCAGTAAGGCATAATCTAACGAGGTTTCTCAGATTACAAAAATATATTATTGTTTGGTTGAGTGGTGTGTGACTCATTCCTACCACATTTTGACATATATAACAGGGCCGTACACAGCACAGACCCCCCCCCCCTCCCCTAGCAAGGCAAAAAAGTACTGAAAACTGTTTACATTTTTAATTATTCTGATTTTTTTATGAAAAACAAAGTTTGAAAACCGGACCACTCAAAAACTGGTGGCTACGGCCCTGTAATATTTGGTATACTTATCACCAGTGAATTTATGCTTAGTATATCCAAGCAACAATAATAAATTATTATTACTTGGCAGGCTGCTTGTGGCCCGCCCCCGATCTAGTTCTAAAATGGTCTTTCTTTTTCTTCAGTTGATGCCACAAGCTGGTATTAATGATTTAAGGCTGGTTCACACTAATGCGTCGGATCGCAAGAAGCTAAATTAGCCTCCCCCGCAGATCAGCTAAAAAGATCTGCCAGGGTCAGGCTAGAGAAGTTTACAATCTAGTGTGAATCAAAACAATGCCTCGCTTGAATAGTAAGAAAAAGAAAACTTTTTGATCCTTCCGATTCCGATTCCGTCGTCCTTCTGCTCCCGATTCTGACTTATGATTAGTCCTAAGCTCCTCTTGCGATTCCGATTCCGACGCTTGCGAAAGTAATCCGAGACGTTGTCTAGACATCACTGCGTGAGGAACTTAAAGGGGCAGTGTCAAGCCTCACGCATGCGCATTAAAATCAAAACAATAACACTCGGTTGAGAAGCCTACCTTGCCCGGTAGCGAGTTACAAAACCCCCCTAAAACCGTTCTAATCGCTAAATAAATGACCTACAGGACTCATGTAAATACTAATCTTTATTTAGAAAGCAATTTTAGAACTTCAATGTATCAAAAGGATTGAATTATAGATGTGAATTCACGGCGATATCATTTTCCAACGGCCGATCAAATAAAACACAGGAAGCCCAACACATAAGTAGGTGGTGGGAAGCTCACCGGTTTACAAGTAGTTCCACAGGTAGCCCAAGCGCAGCATTTGTATAAGAGAATGTATGGGAATTATTCAATGGTGGATTTTCAGCGTAAATATTGAATAAATGTTACTGTAACTTACTATGTGTCTTGAAGTAGTTCCTGCCAATGTCTGGAGCGAGTTTCAGAATTTTTCGGAATTTTTTTCCCTCCCCTTACACAGAAGATGATGTGTAAGGGGAGGGAAAAAATTCCGAAAAATTCTGAAACTCGCTCCAGACATTGGCAGGAACTACTTCAAGACACATAGTAAGTTACAGTAACATTTATTCAATATTTACGCTGAAAATCCACCATTGAATAATTCCCATACATTCTCTTATACAAATGCTGCGCTTGGGCTACCTGTGATTAAGGTCGATGGAAACGGATTGAAAACATGGATAATAATAAAAGTCCACGGTGGACTTTTATTATTTCTCGCTTCTTCGTACCCAGGCTTACGCGGTCATATGGCTTGACACTGCCCCTCATTCTCGTACCCAGAGCCCGCTCGTCATTTGGTTTGTCGCTGGCTCTGGGAAACCCTGAAATTTTAGCGAATTTCATTGGCTGATGAAATCAACAATGACTGATCGTATTTGATTGGTTCATGAGATCAACAAAGATTCAAACTTGCAAGGCGAACGAAAGGAATGACAGCGACGGTTGTATTTTCATACAATGGTATTCCGTTATTGAATTATAAAGCTATGGAAATGAGAGTGACTGTGTAGACATAAATTGATCTGAATTCGTAAAGCGGGGAGATCTAACAATACATAAATTATAAAAGTAAAGTAACGGCTACAGACACAATCGATCGTACTCGCTTTGAGTATTCAAAGGAATATTTTTATAATTCAAGAGAAACAATAACAAAGCGGAAGACAGGAAGGTTCACATGCAAGATTATATTAGAACATGTATTTATCGTCCAGCCTTTACCGCAACAGAGCCAGAGAAGAACCGGTGATGAACGTCGAAGGGATTTTAAACGGCTACACGAAGATAAATGTACAAACTTGTGTACTTGTTAGTTTGAATATTCAAACCAACGTGAACACTACGTAGCCAGTAGACTCTTCCACAGTACCCGCTCTCAGCGGTCTTTAGTATGAGCATGCGCTCTGATGACTTGGTCGTCAAAATTTGACGACCGAGCAACAGGGTTTCCCAGAGCCAGCGACAAACCAAATGACGAGCGGGCTCTGGGTACGAGAATGACTGCCCCTTTAACCGAGAGAAGCCCACGTTCTTACTGGTCTGCGGATTAACTGTCGGGTTCCGCGAAATGAAACACCCGGCCGAGCCGGACGACTCCAAGAATCTTCTCAGGAAACTGAATCAAACTCGATCATTTTGGATTCAGATGTTCAAATATTTTTAAGGTAAGAATTAGTTTCGAAACTATTGAAAGATCTAGTCTTTCGAATGCCTTTTGCAAGAATCGAGAGTTACTTACAATGACTTCTTCAACTTTGTAATGTATTTCTTAACCAGTGAGGGTCCCAAATGCAATCTGGACTTACATTTATATACCAATATAGTAACGCTGCTTGGCAGATTCCTCCTTTCTCTCAGAATTATTAACCGAGTGTGAGGTCCGTACTGTAGATTATGGACCGAGTTTTCCCCCCACTTATTGCCCGCGCAGAGTCCATAACTTACAGTACGGACGAACGGCTTCTGCACCATAAAGGATGTTTTCATTCACTATACATAACAGTCCGTACGGGAAGTTAAGGACCGCTAATTGATCGTTAGTACACTACAATTTCATTTGCCATATAGTCGTACAATATATATATTAGTTATAAGGCCGTATATTTTTAAAATAAGAAGTCACGAAATCAAAATGTACCGAAAATCAGCTTCTACTGCTTCTGCAATGTTACATAAATATTTAATCATCTGACTAAAGAAATTGAGAATGGTATTGGTTCGATTGCTCATTTTTTTTATGTATTACTGTTACAATATTATGTTATTTTATTAATCTTTATTAATCTTCTGATCTGGACATATTTATTTCATGTCATTTATTTCACAATATTTATACAGATGTGCATCTAATTTAGCTATCGGTAAATTAAATTAAATTATAATTTTTAGTACTCTATATCGTTTTTCTCTATATCCCATTCATTTATCTTTTTATTTCACAGTTAGAGACAGACTGTGCGCATACGCATAAAAAGGCTTAAATATGAGCAACCAGCCTGCTGGCGATCAACCAGATGCTGCAGTAAGCTATATCATTCGAATTGCTGGTCCACAGCCTGATAGGACACAAGGAATAGCCAGTGTACACTTCAAAGATGGTAACAATGTACAGACACTCCCCGCCTGTGCTGTGTGTATACCTCAAGATGAATCTTATATCAATGCTCTAAAATTATCCATATACCCTACAAGTGCAAATAAGTCAGAGTATACGTATTACGTGATAGGGCCTTGGTTTAAAGAAGTGAGACCAACGACGTCATTCACCTCTGTTGAAGTTACATTTCACCGGTTCAGAAAAGCAACACGTCCAAAGTCATTTTCACTAATAGAAAGTTTTGTTAAACCAATCTTTCAAAATTTCAATGATTGTGATTATTTCGTTCTTTGCTGTACAGGAAATTTAACTAAAAATAATCTTAAGCCATCAAAATTTTTGAAAGACTGGAGCTCAAAAGTAGTTTTGTATAAAACACCTGATGATATGTGTAACATTTATAATAATGTACAAGAAATACCATTTTTTGGATTGAAACAACAACAACAACAACAACAACAAAGACGTACACAGTCATTACAACCACAACAAGAATATGGCATTCTTGAGTTTTGCAAATTTGGAATCCAAGGAAGTGATGCAGGATATTGCATGGCTGAAGCCCAGTACAACACGTTGATGGACAGTGGTATGATTCTGATTCAAGAACAAGTCGAGCCTCCTAAATACAAAGTTGTTGGGTGCTACAAGAAAGACAACAGTCAATTGCAAATATCCTGTTTTCTATCTCAAGGTACAAATTATATACAGACATTATTATTGCATGTTTCATGCTTATATTTCTACATTGGTCTGTGATTGCTGTGGTTCTGGTCAATCTGTTGTTATGAAGAACAAGGAAAATGCAAGATGATTCTGTGGAGCTGAGGGAGGGGGATGTGGGAGAAGGGTGACCCTCGGCCCCATTTTCTTGGATGGCCTTGGTACGTGGATGGCTTGGAATCAACTCCACATGACATTGTTGATTATTTATTTATTTGCACATGACTTGTGTCAGTTACTATTAATGTGTTGTTCAATATCAGGGTGCATTTAATAGACCGTATTCCAGTATACTATTCAATACATTGTTACTATTTTGACCTGAGCTGGCCCCTTGTTTTCCAAGGATGGGTTCCTGCCATGCATGCCACTAATATCATGATTTCTATTTTCTAGAGTCTTTGTGGTGTGAAACTTTTGTAAATAAATAATATATATTTTTATGTATATCATGTAGGCACACTATCAGTGAATGTGGTGAATGGAAATAACCTTCCACCACCGGCTGTGGCTGCAGGTTCTGGTCAGCCAGTTACACCATCACCACCACAGGGTGTGGCTGCAGGTTCTGGTCCACCAGGTACACCACCATCATCACAGGGTGTGGCTGCAGGTTCTGGTCAGCCAGGTACACCACCATCACCACCAAAGGGTGTGGCTGCAGGTTCTGGTCAGCCAGTTACACCATCACCACCACAGGGTGTGGCTGCAGGTTCTGGTCAGCCAGGTGCACCACCATCACCACCACAGGGTGTGGCTGCAGGTTCTGGTCAGCCAGTTTCACCACCATCACCACCACAGGGTGTGGCTGCAGGTTCTGGTCAGCCAGTTTCACCACCATCACCACCACAGGGTGTGGCTGCAGGTTCTGGTCAGCCAGTTTCACCACCATCACCACCACAGGGTGTGGCTGCAGGTTCTGGTCAGCCAGTTTCACCACCATCACCACCACAGGGTGTGACTGCAGGTTCTGGTCAGCCAGTTTCACCACCATCACCACCACAGGGTGTGGCTGCAGGTTCTGGTCAACCAGTTTCACCACCATCGCCACAGGGTGTGGCTGCAGGTTCTGGTCAACCAGGTATTGATGCACCACCATCACCACCACAGGGTGTGGCTGCAGGTTCTGGTCAACCAGTTTCACCACCATCACCACAGGGTGTGGCTGCAGGTTCTGGTCAACCAGGTATTGATGCACCACCACCACCACACAGGATGATGGCTGGTGCTGATGAGCCTGATAGCAACAGTGTACCACAACCAACACAATGGATGTCTGCAGATTCTGCTCAGCCGGGTATCAATCCTATACCAAGCCAACCATCACAAAGGAAAGATGGTCGCCAAGGTAAATCTCAGGTTTTTGTCATTCGAGCAACAGATGATGTGTTGCTCATGCAGTAAAGTTTGTTCATGTAAACGCTGGAATACTGAGGCTGAACCAATATATTGTACTAGAAAGTTGGATTTATAATATTTTGTTCTTGCTTTGTTAGTGCGTCTGTCATACACTGATGAACAATACAAAGACCTGTTACTTCAACTCCCAAAACATATCGGTAGAGACTGGAAGAAAGTTGGAGGGCACCTTGGACTGCAAGAATGGGAGTTAAGAAACATGGAAGACAGTTACAGAATTGAAGAGAAGGCATCTGAGATGCTCAATAAGTGGAGACAGAAGATGGGTGAAATAGAAGCAACACCACAAGCACTTGCAACAGCTCTCAAGAATGCTGGCAGATGTGATTTGTCAGATACTGTAGAAGGTAGATAGAACATTGACTGAATGAATAGAAAAGGATGGGCGCTCAGGACAGCTAGCTGTTATATAGGAAATCACACTTTTTACAATTCTGGTATTATACCAAAAGGTCTATTAAAGCCCATGTATGGGAGGGGACAGAACAGTAGCCTGCTCGTCGTACCTTTTAAGGGTCAAAATCAGCGATCTGGTGCCTTTTAGGATGTCTAAAATTTTATTGGACTACCAGAGACTGAGCTAGCTGGTACCTATTAGGGTGTTTTTTTTTAGTAAATAAGATACCCGAGATACGAATTACAGCAACAACAACTTTAATCAAATATTAAATTTGTTGTTATTTAGTTGGTATCTTTTAGGGGTAAAAATCTTATGTTGCTACGCCCACCAGGATAACACTTAGGTACCTTTTAGGGGTCATTTTCAAAATTTCCGACGAGCAACACCGTCATTCTATATATAGGAGTCCCAACCCCCCCCGGGACCGAGACTACCCTAATGCCTGCAAAGAAGTCCAGGAACAGAGGTGTAGTGAGGGTTTGTTTTAGCCTGGCCCTAAGGGGAGGGGGAAGGGGGTGACGGAGGAAAGAAGAGGGGGAATGGGAAGTTGTGAATAATTAATTAGTGGGCGGTTCGCAAAAACAAGGGGGTTGATTGCAGACCCTTCCTTTTCTCCCCATTCCACCAGGCTATGCAGGCTATGTTGTTTTAGATGTATTTTATTCTATACATCTTGTTGATTCGTCTTATATATTTTTATTTCAGAGTTTCAAATAAATGGTTGTATCAAGTTTCAGGATTGACAGGATGAATTGCCATTATTTTTATTATGTTTACCCACCAAGAACTACTAATTAGTCGGGCTTCCTGTGGAAGCACCGACTCTAAAAATGCAGAGCGGTCGTATTCTTCGTCTTAGGCTCCAAATCGCCTTTCTACAGCGCATGCGCGCTAAAGCCGAAGGAGACATGAAGTCTAGCCAAGAAAGATTAGAAAGCACAAACCAATCAGGGAAAGCACCGGAGGTCAAGGGGCCAAAATATAAGTCTTTTCTCGTCTAAATCTAAATTTAGATTGAAACAGGACGCTCTAGTAGTGTGAAGTCGGGCTATAACGTTTTTACTGATATACTGTAAAGTTCACAGTACTGAAATTGCAAGGAAAGCATGTTCTATCGAGCTCGAGTCACGCAACGACGAGCAACCAAAAACTGTTTCAATCGCACTATAAGATATCTATATTTCAAATAGGTTACATTTCATTTAGAAGCCCGACTTCACGCTAGAAGAGCGTCTAGTTATTGATGGAACTGCCTTCCAGCTGAAATAGTACATTATCACTCCCGCTGACTCATTAGCATTAAGGTATGGGATAGAAACTCCTGTCGAGCAATATGACAAAGAGCACTCGATCTTGGTGAACTGATACATTTGCATAATTAATTATATCTTATATAATGCTCATTACGTCATCGCACGGGATAATGAATATTAATAGTGTATGAATAGTTAATTTATCGGTTGAGATTTCAACGAGCCATAGACTGGGATAATAGTATTTTATTCATTTTTATTTTTTGACACTTTTTAATAATAATGGATAATAATGAATAATCTTTTTCAATCTTATTGCTGGATTGCATGTGACGTCATGGCGGCGATGTTGGTTCCCGACAACAAAGCATTCTTCATTAGCTTCTCTTGTTTGTACCACCAACCACGTGACGTCATGGCGGCCATGTTGGTACCCGATAACAAAGCATTCTTCATTAGCTTCTCTTGTTTGTACCACCAACCACGTGACGTCATGGCGGCGATGTTGGTACCCGATAACAAAGCATTCTTCATTAGTTTCTCTTGTTTGTACCACCAAACACGTGACGTCATGGCGGCCATGTTAGTACCTGATAACAAATCATTCTTCATTAGTTTCTCTTGTTTGTACCACCAACCATGTGACGTCATGGCGGCCATGTTTGTCCCCGATAACAAAGCATTCTTCATTAGTTTCTCTTGTTTGTACCACCAACCACGTGACGTCATGACAGCCATGATGGTCCCCGATAACAAAGCATTCCTCATTAGCTTCTCTTGTTTGTACCTCCAACATGGCCGCTGAGTCTTAAAATGTACTTTAATCTCCAGGGATTGATTGCAAACCAGCAATTTTGTTACTTTCTGTTTTTACTTTAACAGTTGGTAGGATATCCTTACGGGTTTTATGAACTCAATTTAGATGTAGTATTTGGTAGAAATCAGTTGAAACCAGAGACCAATTCAATAAAACCATAGTCTCCTATGCACCCGTTCTTAGTTTCGGGATCCCTGTGCTTCCTCTCCACAAACGTGTGGAGAGGGAGCACAGGGATCCCGAAACTAAGAACGGGTGCATAGGAGACTAATAAAACCATAGATAGATAGATTTACAACTGTACAACTGTAATTTAAAAGTGTGGCTATTGTTTTAGCTGCCAAGAACAATAGCAATACTTGAAAATTACAGTTATAAAAGTTTTGTTGAATTGACCAGTTGAACTGGTAGTTTAAGCATCAAGATTGTGATGAATGACAGTAGTAATGATGATGATAATAATAATTACTAAATAATAATAATAAATCAAAAAATCGAAATCCATAGAACCATAAATCATGTCATGTACTATCATGTTGCCAAGTTTCAGTTTGATTGGATTAAAATTGTATGTCGAAAAATTGTTTGGCCGATTTCGGGCCTTTTTTTTCCCAGCGGGGCATGCAAGTACGAATTCTCGAATTAATTATACTCTCGATAAAAAATGTACCAATTAGTATAATTACACAGATGAATATAAAGATGCGCGCTCTCTGATTGGTCAATAATAACTACGTCTTATTACACAACTTGTAATCTTACATTACAAATACGAGTACAAATATGACAGCGTATTACACGTTTTAGAATTCGGACACGTCAATTTTGCGCGCGCGCTCAGTTTGTTTCTTGTTTTGTCCGGTCGCAAATAAAAAGAAAGAGAAAAAGACGTTTGTTTTTTGTTAATTTTGTTGTGGTATAATAAACAATTTATGACACGGGTAGTTGTGTAATACGGCTGGATATTTTTACTCGTCTGTTTGTATTTTGACTCGCCTACGGCTCGTCAAAATACGGCACGACTCGTAAAAATATCCAGCCGTATTACACAACTACCCGTGTAATAACCTCTATATACCTTGCAATATAGCCACCGCGCGGTGAATATAAAAGAAAATCTGAATTTATGCTTAGTATCCAAGCAACAATAATTATTTCTCGGCAGGCTGCCTGTGGTCCGCCCCCGATCTAGTTCTAAAATGGTCTTTCTTTTTCTTCAGTTGATGCCACAAGCTGGTATTAATGATTTAAGGCTGGTTCACACTAATGCGTTGGATCGCAAGAAGCTTTAGCCTCCCCCGCAGATCAGATAAAAAGATCTGCTGGGGTCAGGCTAGAGAAGCTTAATTACAATCTAGTGTGAATCAAAACAATGCCTCGCTTGAATAGTAAGAAAAAGAAAACTTTTTGATCCTTCCGATTCCGATTCCGTCGTCCTTCTGCTCCCGATTCTGAACTATGATTAGTCCTAAGCTCCTCTTGCGATTCCGATTCCGACGCTTGCGAAAGTAATCCGAGACGTTGTCTAGACATCACTGCGTGAGGACTTGACCGAGAGAAGCCCACGTTCTTACTGGTATGCGGATTAACTACCCAAGAAGTTCCGCGAAATGAAACACCGGAAGGACTCCAAGAATATTCTTGGTAACAATCAAACTCGATCGTTTTGGATTCAGATGTTCAAATATTTTTAAGGTAAGAATTAGTTTCGAAACTATTGAAAGATCTAGTCTTTCGAATGCCTTTTGCAAGAATCGAGAGTTACTTACAATGACTTCTTGAACTTTGTAATGTATTTCATAACCAGTGAGGGTCCCAAATGCAATCTGGACTTACATTTAACGCGTACATTTAATATACCAATGTTGTAACGCTACTTGGCAAATTCCTCCTTTCTCTCAGAATTATTAAGCGAGTGTGAGGTCCGTACTGTAGATTATGGACCGAGTTTTCCCCCCACTTATTGCCCGCGCAGAGTCCATAACTTACAGTACGGACGAACGGCTTCTGCGCCATAAAGGTGTTTTCATTCACTATACATAACAGTCCGTACGGGAAGTTAAGGACCGCTAATTGATCGTTAGTACACTACAATTTCATTTGCCATATAGTCGTACAATATATATATTAGTTATAAGGCCGTATATTTTTAAAATAAGAAGTCACGAAATCAAAATGTACCGAAAATCAGCTTCTACTGCTTCTGCAATGTTACATAAATATTTAATCATCTGACTAAAGAAATTGGGTATTGGTTCGATCCCGCATTTTTTTTTTATGTATTACTGTTACAATATTATGTTATTTTATTAATCTTTATTAATCTTCTGATCTGGACATGCTTATTTCATGTTATTTATTTCACAATATTTATACAGATGTGCATCTAATTTAGCTATCGGTAAATTAAATTAAATTATAATTTTTAGTACTCTATATCGTTTTTCTCTAATTATCCCATTCATTTATCTTTTTATTTCACAGTTTGGTACAGACACATAAAAAGGCTTAAATATGAGCAACCAGCCTGCTGGCGATCAACCAGATGCTGCAGTAAGGCATCTCAATCGAATTGCTGGCCCACAGCCTGATGGGACACAAGGAATAGCCAGGGTACACTTCAAAGATGGTAACAATGTACAGACACTCCCCGCCTGTGCTGTGTGTATACCTCAACAAGATGAATCTTATATCAATGCTCTAAAATTATCCATATACGGAACAAGTGCAAATAAGTCAGAGTATTACGTGATAGGGCCTTGGTTTAAAGAAGTGAGACCAACGACATTCACCTCTGTTAAAGTTACATTTCACCGGTTCAGAAAAGCAACACATCCAAAGTCATTTTCACTCTTAGAAAGTTTTGTTGAACCAATCTTTCAAAATTTCAGTGATTGTGATTATTTCGTTCTTTTCTGTAAAGGAAATTCAACTACAAGTACAAATAATTTTAATTCATCACAATTTTTGAAAGACTGGAGCTCAAAAGTTGTTTTGCATAAAATGCCTGCTAATATGTATAATGTACAAGAAATACCATTTTTTGGATTCAAACAACAACAACAACAACAACAAAGACGTACACAGTCATTACAACCACAACAAGAACATGGTATTCTTGAGTTTTGCGAATTTAGAATCCAAGAAAGTGATGCACTAGGATATTGCATGGCTGAAGCCCAGTACAACACGTTGATGGACAGTGGTATGGTTCTGATTCAAGAACAAGTCAAGCCTCCTAGATACAAAGTTGTTGGGTGCTACAAGAAAGACCACAGTCAATTGCAAATATCCTGTTTTCTATCTCAATTAGGTACAAATTATACAGACATTAATTATTGTTGCATGTTTCATGCTTATATTTCTAATTTGGTTCTGGCCCCGGTTGCACGAAAGGTGAATAGCGCTATAACCACCACTGAGATAAGTCCTATCCAACGGATAAAATTTATTGGATTAACTGCATCATTTTTATCTGTTGGATAAGACTTATCTGGTGGATAGCGCTATTCACCTTTCGTGCAACCGGGGCCTGTCAGGTCAATAGACCTTTTTACCGATATGGTGGCCATATTGAATTATGGGATGCCCAGGGGCAGTAAACCATCTGGCCATGAAAAACTACGAAAACTTAATTAAAAGCAATGAATTTGTACTCAATTATACAACAATACACAACACATGTAAATTGTAAGTCATACAACACTATGGTTAGAGTGAAATAGAAAAATAATATATTGACGCGACTCCACACTACAGTTTTTGGGTCATTTGCACCCTGAGTATCCCATAATGTATTAGCCAAACAATAGAATCCAAAATGGCCACCGTATCGATAAAAAGGTCTATTGGTTGTTATAAAGTACAAGGAAAATGCAAGATGATTCAATGGAGCTGAGAGAGGGGTGTGGGGGGCAGGGGGGGGGGGGGGGGGGGGGGGCAGGGTGACCCTTGGACGGCCTTGGATGGCCTTGGTACATGGATGGCTTGGAATCAACTCCACATGACATCATTGATTATTTGTGTATTTGCATGACTTAATGTGTCAGTTACTATTAATGTGTTGTTCAATATCAGGGTGCATTTGATAGACCGTATTCCAGTATACTATTCAATACATCTACCATTTTGACCTGATCTGGCCCCTGGTTTTCCAAGGATGGGTTCCTGCCATGCATGCCACTAATATCATGGTTTCTATTTTCTAGAGTCTTTGTGGTGTGAAACTTTTGTAAATTAATAAATATATTTTTTATGTATATCATGTAGGCACACTATCAGTGAATGTGGTGAATGGAAATAACCCTCCACCACAGGGTGTGGGTGCAGGTTCTGGTCAGTCAGTTTCACCACCATCACCACCACAGGGTGTGGCTGTAGGTTCTGGTCAGCCAGATACACCACCACCACCACCACAGGGTGTGGCTGCAGGTTCTGGTCAGCCAGTTTCACCACCACCACCACCACCACAGGGTGTGGCTGCAGGTTCTGGTCAGCCAGTTTCACCACCATCACCACCACCACAGGGTGTGGCTGTAGGTTCTGGTCAGCCAGTTTCACCACCATCACCATCACCACAGGGTGTGGCTGCAGGTTCTGGTCAACCAGTTTCACCACCATCACCACCACCACAGGGTGTGGCTGTAGGTTCTGGTCAGCCAGTTTCACCACCATCACCACCACCACAGGGTGTGGCTGTAGGTTCTGGTCAGCCAGTTTCACCACCATCACCACCACCACAGGGTGTGGCTGTAGGTTCTGGTCAGCCAGTTTCACCACCATCACCACAGGGTGTGGCTGCAGGTTCTGGTCAGCCAGTTTCACCACCATCACCACAGGGTGTGGCTGCAGGTTCTGGTCAGCCAGATACACCACCACCACCACAGGGTGTGACTGCAGGTTCTGGTCAGCCAGGTACACCACCATCATCACTGGGTATGACTGCAGGTTCTGGTCAGCCAGGTACACCACCATCATCACAGGGTGTGGCTGCAGGTTCTGGTCAACCAGGTGTTGATGCACCACCATCACCACAGGGTGTGGCTGCAGGTTCTGGTCAACCAGGTATTGATGCACCACCACCACCACACAGGATGATGGCTGGTGCTGATGAGCCTGATAGCAACAGTGTACCACAACCACCAACAACACAAAGGATGTCTGCAGGTTCTGCTCAGCCGGGTATCAATCCTATACCAAGACAACCATCACAAAGGAAAGTTGGTCGTCAAGGTAAATCTCAGGTTAATGTCATTCGAGCAACTGATGATGTGTTAACTGCATGCAGTTAAGTTTGTTCATGTAAACGCTGGAATACTGAGGCTGAACCAATATTGTACTAGAAAGTTGGATTTATAATATTTGTTCTTACTTTGTTAGTGCGTCTGTCGTACACTGAAGATCAATACAATGTCCTGCTACTTCAACTCCCAAAACGTATCGGTAGAGACTGGAAGAAAGTTGGAGGGCACCTTGGACTGCAAGAATACGAGTTAAGAAACATAGAAGACAGTTACCAAAGAATTGAAGATAAGGCATCTGAGATGCTCAACACGTGGAAGAACACGGGTAAAATAGCAACACCACAAGCACTTGCAACAGCTCTCAAGAAAGCTGACAGACGTGATTTATCAGATACTGTACAAGGTAGATAGAACTTTGATTGAATGAATAGAAAAGGATGGGCGCTCAGGACAGCTACCTGTAGCTGTTATATAGGAAATCACACTTTTTACAATTCTGGTAAAGCCCATGTATGGGAGGAGACAGACAGGAGAGCCTGTGGAGAGCCTCCCTTGCATGTGTTTTTTATTGCCGGTCATTCTGGCTGCCTTTTTGGGAAGGGATGAGAAAGGACCAAGACCCTAATGCCTGCAAAGAAGTCCAGGAACAGGGGTGTAGTGAGGGTTTGTTTTAGCCTGCGTAGCCTGGCCCTAAGGGGAGGGGGAATGGGGTGACGGAGGAAAGAAGAGGGGGAATGGGAAGTCGTGAATAATTAATTAGGGGGCGGTTCGCAAAAACAAGGGGGTTGATTGCAGGCCCTTCCTTTTCTCCCCATTCCCCGCTCTTCTCCGCTCCATCTCCCCATTCCCCCATCCCCTTAGATCCAGGCTACACAGGTTGCTTTAGATGTATTTTATTCTATACATCTATTTGATTCGTTTTATATTTTTGTATTTCAGGGTTTGGAATAAATGGTCGTATCAAATTTCAGGATTGATGAGATGATTTTCCATTATTTGTATTATGTTTACCCCCCAAGAACTACTAATTATTGATGGAACTGCCTTCCAGCTGAAATAGTTAATTCATCACTTGAGATTTCAACAAGCCATAGACTGGGATAATGGTATTTTATTCATTTTTATTATTTGACACTTTTTAATAATAATGGATAATCTTTTTCAATCTTATTGCTGGATTGCATGTGACATCGTGGCGGCGATGTTGGTTCCCGATAACAAAGCATTCTTCATTAGTTTCTCTTGTTTGTACCACCAACCATGTGACGTCATGGTGGCGATGTTGGTACCCGATAACAAAGCATTCCTCATTAGCTTCTCTTGTTTGTACCACCAACATGGCCTCTGAGTCTTTGTACTTTAAATCTCCAGGGATTGATTGCAAACCAGCAATAAATATTGTAACTTTCTGTTTTTACTTTAAGAGTTGGTAGGATATCCTTACGGGTTTTATAGATGTAGTATTTGGTAGAAATCAGTTGAAACCTGCAGGATCAATTCAATAAAACCATGCTTTTACAACTGTAATTTACAAGTAATTTTAGCTATTGTTTTAGCTGCCAAGAAAAATAGCAACACTTGAAAATAACAGTTATAAAAGTTTCAGTATTGAATTGACCCCAGTTGAACTACACTGTAGTAGTTTAAGCATCAAGTTTGTGATGAATGATAGTAATACTGATGATGATGATGATGATGATAATGATGATAATAATGATGATGATGATGATTATAATAATAATAATAATAACTGGTTTATTTGAGCCCTTTGCAGTTAAGCTGAATTACAGGCTAATGCGCTAAATACATAATAAATTAACTACAACAATAAACTAATTAACACTATACTACTTACTACTACTTATGATGATAAAGATGATAATAATGATGATGATAATAATGATAATGATGATGATGATAATACTACTACAGCTACTACTTTAGGAATACTTTAGGAATATCGAATGTACCAAGTACGAATTCTCGAATTAATTATACTCTTCGATAAAAAAATATACCAATTATACGAATAAATTAATGATATATTTAGTATACTTTGCACAGATGAATATAAAGATGCGCGCGCTCTGATTGGTCAAGAATTACGTCATACCTTGCAATAGTCACCGCGCGCCGCGCGGTTAATATAAAAGAAATGTGATCTGCATCAATGTCGCTTTGTCGATGTTTCGAACGAAAATAAAATAAAACGTAAATCTAAAAAGAGTAGACTGTTAACAGTCCCCTCTTTTCCCTCCAGAAAAACCGGTCCCGGACGCGCGAGGATATTGGGGAGAGTTCTCGCGTCCACGAGATTCTAAAAACTCGTCTTCACTGAGTCTGGAGGGAAAAGGAGGGCAGTTAGCAGACTAAAAAAGAGAGACAAAATTCCGTTTGAAGATATTTAGAGGTTTTGCAATCAGTTTATCGATCGTTTATTGACGTTTTCCAAGGAATTAAAACAATTAGTCGATTTACACACCATAATTTAGGGTGGGGTCCGCCCGGTCCACCCTGACCCTCTACTGGTCTCAGTGCAAAAATGTTCGATTTTCATACTGTTTCAGTTCAAGAATTTGATTTTCATTCAGTGCAAGAATTGAACTTTCTTGTCCTGATTTGGTCGTGAAACGACACAATGTCTGACTAACTTATCGCCCTGTTTCGTTGTAAATTACTGATTATGCATTGGTACCCTGATGCATGGTACCCTGTTTCAATGCTGGAATACCGTTATTGATATGAGGAGTACCCATCCCCGAATATCGGTCAATCTCAGTCGTTCAACCGATTTGCGTTTTTTCCCTGTACGTTGACGATTGAATAGTTGGCGTGAAACGTTTCTTAATTATGTCTTAACGACCGCATCTGTATTGTGGTTTTGTCATTAAACCAATGAAAAGTGCTTGACAAATCTATTCTAACGATTTCACTCGCACCTGCCCTAGAGTTGAGACTTTAGTATGGATCAGGGACTGTAGACATCTGTTCAACTCTAGGGCAGGTGCGAGTGAAATCGTTAGAATAGATTTGTCAAGATAATGACAAAACCACAATACTAAATTATGGTGTGTAAATCGACTAATTGTTTTAATTCCTTGGAAAACGTCAATAAACGATCGATAAACTGATTGCAAAACCTCTAAATATCTTCAAACGGAATTTTGTCTCTCTTTTTTAGTCTGCTAACTGCCCTCCTTTTCCCTCCAGACTCAGTGAAGACGAGTTTTTAGAATCTCGTGGACGCGAGAACTCTCCCCAATATCCTCGCGCGTCCGGGACCGGTTTTTCTGGAGGGGAAAAGAGGGGACTGTTAACAGTCTACTCTTTTTAGATTTACGTTTTATTTTATTTTCGTTCGAAACATCGACAAAGCGACATTGATGCAGATCACATTTCTTTTATATTAAACCGCGCGGGCGCGCGGTGACTATTGCAAGGTATGACGTAATTCTTGACCAATCAGAGCGCGCGCATCTTTATATTCATCTGTGCAAAGTATACTAAATATATCATTAATTTATTCGTATAATTGGTATATTTTTTTATCGAAGAGTATAATTAATTCGAGAATTCGTACTTGGTACATTCGATATTCCTAAAGTATTCCTAAAAGTAGTAGCTGTAGTAGTATTATCATCATCATCATTATCATTATTATCATCATCATTATTATCATCTTTATCATCATAAGTAGTAGTAAGTAGTATAGTGTTAATTAGTTTATTGTTGTAGTTAATTTATTATGTATTTAGCGCATTAGCCTGTAATTCAGCTTAACTGCAAAGGGCTCAAATAAACCAGTTATTATTATTATTATTATAATCATCATCATCATCATTATTATCATCATTATCATCATCATCATCATCATCAGTATTACTATCATTCATCACAAACTTGATGCTTAAACTACTACAGTGTAGTTCAACTGGGGTCAATTCAATACTGAAACTTTTATAACTGTTATTTTCAAGTGTTGCTATTTTTCTGGCAGCTAAAACAATAGCTAAAATTACTTGTAAATTACAGTTGTAAAAAGCATGGTTTTATTGAATTGATCCTGCAGGTTTCAACTGATTTCTACCAAATACTACATCTATAAAACCCGTAAGGATATCCTACCAACTCTTTAAAGTAAAAAAACAGAAAGTTACAATATTTATTGCTGGTTTGCAATCAATCCTGGAGATTTAAAGTACAAAGACTCAGAGGCCATGTTGGTGGTACAAACAAGAGAAGCTAATGAGGAATGCTTTGTTATCGGGTACCAACATCGCCACCATGACGTCACATGGTTGGTGGTACAAACAAGAGAAACTAATGAAGAATGCTTTGTTATCGGGAACCAACATCGCCGCCACGATGTCACATGCAATCCAGCAATAAGATTGAAAAGATTATCCATTATTATTAAAAAGTGTCAAATAATAAAAATGAATAAAATACCATTATCCCAGTCTATGGCTTGTTGAAATCTCAAGTGATGAATTAACTATTTCAGCTGGAAGGCAGTTCCATCAATAATTAGTAGTTCTTGGGGGTAAACATAATACAAATAATGGAAAATCATCTCATCAATCCTGAAATTTGATACGACCATTTATTCCAAACCCTGAAATACAAAAATATAAAACGAATCAAATAGATGTATAGAATAAAATACATCTAAAGCAACCTGTGTAGCCTGGATCTAAGGGGATGGGGGAATGGGGGAGATGGAGCGGAGAAGAGCGGGGAATGGGGAGAAAAGGAAGGGCCTGCAATCAACCCCCTTGTTTTTGCGAACCGCCCCCTAATTAATTATTCACGACTTCCCATTCCCCTCTTCTTTCCTCCGTCACCCCATTCCCCCTCCCCTTAGGGCCAGGCTACGCAGGCTAAAACAAACCCTCACTACACCCCTGTTCCTGGACTTCTTTGCAGGCATTAGGGTCTTGGTCCTTTCTCATCCCTTCCCAAAAAGGCAGCCAGAATGACCGGCAATAAAAACACATGCAAGGGAGGCTCTCCACAGGCTCTCCTGTCTGTCTCCTCCCATACATGGGCTTTACCAGAATTGTAAAAAGTGTGATTTCCTATATAACAGCTACAGGTAGCTGTCCTGAGCGCCCATCCTTTTCTATTCATTCAATCAAAGTTCTATCTACCTTGTACAGTATCTGATAAATCACGTCTGTCAGCTTTCTTGAGAGCTGTTGCAAGTGCTTGTGGTGTTGCTATTTTACCCGTGTTCTTCCACGTGTTGAGCATCTCAGATGCCTTATCTTCAATTCTTTGGTAACTGTCTTCTATGTTTCTTAACTCGTATTCTTGCAGTCCAAGGTGCCCTCCAACTTTCTTCCAGTCTCTACCGATACGTTTTGGGAGTTGAAGTAGCAGGACATTGTATTGATCTTCAGTGTACGACAGACGCACTAACAAAGTAAGAACAAAATATTATAAATCCAACTTTCTAGTACAATATTGGTTCAGCCTCAGTATTCCAGCGTTTACATGAACAAACTTAACTGCATGCAGTTAACACATCATCAGTTGCTCGAATGACATTAACCTGAGATTTTACCTTGACGACCAACTTTCCTTTGTGATGGTTGTCTTGGTATAGGATTGATACCCGGCTGAGCAGAACCTGCAGACATCCTTTGTGTTGTTGGTGGTTGTGGTACACTGTTGCTATCAGGCTCATCAGCACCAGCCATCATCCTGTGTGGTGGTGGTGGTGCATCAATACCTGGTTGACCAGAACCTGCAGCCACACCCTGTGGTGATGGTGGTGCATCAACACCTGGTTGACCAGAACCTGCAGCCACACCCTGTGATGATGGTGGTGTACCTGGCTGACCCAGAACCTGCAGTCATACCCAGTGATGATGGTGGTGTACCTGGCTGACCAGAACCTGCAGTCACACCCTGTGGTGGTGGTGGTGTATCTGGGCTGACCAGAACCTGCAGCCACACCCTGTGGTGATGGTGGTGAAACTGGCTGACCAGAACCTGCAGCCACACCCTGTGGTGATGGTGGTGAAACTGGCTGACCAGAACCTACAGCCACACCCTGTGGTGGTGGTGATGGTGGTGAAACTGGCTGACCAGAACCTACAGCCACACCCTGTGGTGGTGGTGATGGTGGTGAAACTGGCTGACCAGAACCTACAGCCACACCCTGTGGTGGTGGTGATGGTGGTGAAACTGGTTGACCAGAACCTGCAGCCACACCCTGTGGTGATGGTGATGGGTGGTGAAACTGGCTGACCAGAACCTACAGCCACACACCTGTGGTGGTGGTGATGGTGGTGAAACTGGCTGACCAGAACCTGCAGCCACACCCTGTGGTGGTGGTGGTGGTGGTGAAACTGGCTGACCAGAACCTGCAGCCACACCCTGTGGTGGTGGTGGTGGTGGTGTATCTGGCTGACCAGAACCTACAGCCACACCCTGTGGTGGTGATGGTGGTGAAACTGACTGACCAGAACCTGCACCCACACCCTGTGGTGGAGGGTTATTTCCATTCACCACATTCACTGATAGTGTGCCTACATGATATACATAAAAAATATATTTATTAATTTACAAAAGTTTCACACCACAAAGACTCTAGAAAATAGAAAACCATGATATTAGTGGCATGCATGGCAGGAACCCATCCTTGGAAAACCAGGGGCCAGATCAGGTCAAAATGGTAGATGTATTGAATAGTATACTGGAATACGGTCTATCAAATGCACCCTGATATTGAACAACACATTAATAGTAACTGACACATTAAGTCATGCAAATACACAAATAATCAATGATGTCATGTGGAGTTGATTCCAAGCCATCCATGTACCACAAGGCCATCCAAGGCCGTCCAAGGGTCACCCTGCCCCCCCCCCCCCCCCCCCCCCCCCCCCATCCCCCTGCCCCCCACACCCCTCTCTCAGCTCCATTGAATCATCTTGCATTTTCCTTGTACTTTATAACAACCAATAGACCTTTTTATCGATACGGTGGCCATTTTTGGATTCTATTGTTTGGCTAATACATTATGGGATACTCAGGGTGCAAATGACCCAAAAACTGTAGTGTGGAGTCGCGTCAATATATTATTTTTCTATTTCACTCTAACCATAGTGTTGTATGACTTACAATTTACATGTGTTGTGTATTGTTGTATAATTGAGTACAAATTCATTGCTTTTAATTAAGTTTTCGTAGTTTTTTCATGGCCAGATGGTTTACTGCCCCTGGGCATCCCATAATTCAATATGGCCACCATATCGGTAAAAGGTCTATTGACCTGACAGGCCCCGGTTGCACGAAAGGTGAATAGCGCTATCCACCAGATAAGTCTTATCCAACAGATAAAATGATGCAGTTAATCCAATAAATTTTATCCGTTGGATAGGACTTATCTCAGTGGTGGTTATAGCGCTATTCACCTTTCGTGCAACCGGGGCCAGAACCAAATTAGAAATATAAGCATGAAACATGCAACAATAATTAATGTCTGTATAATTTGTACCTAATTGAGATAGAAAACAGGATATTTGCAATTGACTGTGGTCTTTCTTGTAGCACCCAACAACTTTGTATCTAGGAGGCTTGACTTGTTCTTGAATCAGAACCATACCACTGTCCATCAACGTGTTGTACTGGGCTTCAGCCATGCAATATCCTAGTGCATCACTTTTCTTGGATTCTAAATTCGCAAAAACTCAAGAATACCATGTTCTTGTTGTGGTTGTAATGACTGTGTACGTCTTTGTTGTTGTTTGTTGTGGTGTTGTTTGAATCCAAAAAAATGGTATTTCTTGTACATTATACATATTAGCAGGCATTTTTATGCAAAACAACTTTTGAGCTCCAGTCTTTCAAAAAATTGTGATGAATTAAAATTATTTGTACTTGTAGTTGAATTTCCTTTACAGAAAGAACGAAATAATCACAATCACTGAAATTTTGAAAGATTGGTTCAACAAAACTTTCTAAGAGTGAAAATGACTTTGGATGTGTTGCTTTTCTGAACCGGTGAAATGTAACTTTAACAGAGGTGAAATGTCGTTGGTCTCACTTCTTTAAACCAAGGCCCTATCACGTAATACTCTGACTTATTTGCACTTGTTCCGTATATGGATAATTTTAGAGCATTGATATAAGATTCATCTTGTTGAGGTATACACACAGCACAGGCGGGGAGTGTCTGTACATTGTTACCATCTTTGAAGTGTACCCTGGCTATTCCTTGTGTCCCATCAGGCTGTGGGCCAGCAATTCGATTGAGATGCCTTACTGCAGCATCTGGTTGATCGCCAGCAGGCTGGTTGCTCATATTTAAGCCTTTTTATGTGTCTGTACCAAACTGTGAAATAAAAAGATAAATGAATGGGATAATTAGAGAAAAACGATATAGAGTACTAAAAATTATAATTTAATTTAATTTACCGATAGCTAAATTAGATGCACATCTGTATAAATATTGTGAAATAAATAACATGAAATAAGCATGTCCAGATCAGAAGATTAATAAAGATTAATAAAATAACATAATATTGTAACAGTAATACATAAAAAAAAATGCGGGATCGAACCAATACCCAATTTCTTTAGTCAGATGATTAAATATTTATGTAACATTGCAGAAGCAGTAGAAGCTGATTTTCGGTACATTTTGATTTCGTGACTTCTTATTTTAAAAATATACGGCCTTATAACTAATATATATATTGTACGACTATATGGCAAATGAAATTGTAGTGTACTAACGATCAATTAGCGGTCCTTAACTTCCCGTACGGACTGTTATGTATAGTGAATGAAAACACCTTTATGGCGCAGAAGCCGTTCGTCCGTACTGTAAGTTATGGACTCTGCGCGGGCAATAAGTGGGGGGGAAAACTCGGTCCATAATCTACAGTACGGACCTCACACTCGCTTAATAATTCTGAGAGAAAGGAGGAATTTGCCAAGTAGCGTTACAACATTGGTATATTAAATGTACGCGTTAAATGTAAGTCCAGATTGCATTTGGGACCCTCACTGGTTATGAAATACATTACAAAGTTCAAGAAGTCATTGTAAGTAACTCTCGATTCTTGCAAAAGGCATTCGAAAGACTAGATCTTTCAATAGTTTCGAAACTAATTCTTACCTTAAAAATATTTGAACATCTGAATCCAAAACGATCGAGTTTGATTGTTACCAAGAATATTCTTGGAGTCCTTCCGGTGTTTCATTTCGCGGGAACTTCTTGGGTAGTTAATCCGCATACCAGTAAGAACGTGGGCTTCTCTCGCGGTCAAGTCCTCACGCAGTGATGTCTAGACAACGTCTCGGATTACTTTCGCAAGCGTCGGAATCGGAATCGCAAGAGGAGCTTAGGACTAATCATAGTTCAGAATCGGGAGCAGAAGGACGACGGAATCGGAATCGGAAGGATCAAAAAGTTTTCTTTTTCTTACTATTCAAGCGAGGCATTGTTTTGATTCACACTAGATTGTAATTAAGCTTCTCTAGCCTGACCCCAGCAGATCTTTTTATCTGATCTGCGGGGGAGGCTAAAGCTTCTTGCGATCCAACGCATTAGTGTGAACCAGCCTTAAATCATTAATACCAGCTTGTGGCATCAACTGAAGAAAAAGAAAGACCATTTTAGAACTAGATCGGGGCGGACCACAGGCAGCCTGCCGAGAAATAATTATTGTTGCTTGGATACTAAGCATAAATTCAGATTTTCTTTTATATTCACCGCGCGCGGTGGCTATATTGCAAGGTATATAGAGGTTATTACACGGGTAGTTGTGTAATACGGCTGGATATTTTTACGAGTCGTGCCGTATTTTGACGAGCCGTAGGCGAGTCAAAATACAAACAGACGAGTTAAAAATATCCAGCCGTATTACACAACTACCCGTGTCATAAATTGTTTATTATACCACAACAAAATTAACAAAAAACAAACGTCTTTTTCTCTTTCTTTTTATTTGCGACCGGACAAAACAAGAAACAAACTGAGCGCGCGCGCGCAAAATTGACGTGTCCGAATTCTAAAACGTGTAATACGCTGTCATATTTGTACTCGTATTTGTAATGTAAGATTACAAGTTGTGTAATAAGACGTAGTTATTATTGACCAATCAGAGAGCGCGCATCTTTATATTCATCTGTGTAATTATACTAATTGGTACATTTTTTATCGAGAGTATAATTAATTCGAGAATTCGTACTTGCATGCCCCGCTGGGAAAAAAAAGGCCCGAAATCGGCCAAACAATTTTTCGACATACAATTTTAATCCAATCAAACTGAAACTTGGCAACATGATAGTACATGACATGATTTATGGTTCTATGGATTTCGATTTTTTGATTTATTATTATTATTTAGTAATTATTATTATCATCATCATTACTACTGTCATTCATCACAATCTTGATGCTTAAACTACCAGTTCAACTGGTCAATTCAACAAAACTTTTATAACTGTAATTTTCAAGTATTGCTATTGTTCTTGGCAGCTAAAAACAATAGCCACACTTTTAAATTACAGTTGTACAGTTGTAAATCTATCTATCTATGGTTTTATTAGTCTCCTATGCACCCGTTCTTAGTTTCGGGATCCCTGTGCTCCCTCTCCACACGTTTTGTGGAGAGGAAGCACAGGGATCCCGAAACTAAGAACGGGTGCATAGGAGACTATGGTTTTATTGAATTGGTCTCTGGTTTCAACTGATTTCTACCAAATACTACATCTAAATTGAGTTCATAAAAACCCGTAAGGATATCCTACCAACTGTTAAAGTAAAAACAGAAAGTAACAAAATTGCTGGTTTGCAATCAATCCCTGGAGATTAAAGTACATTTTAAGACTCAGCGGCCATGTTGGAGGTACAAACAAGAGAAGCTAATGAGGAATGCTTTGTTATCGGGACCATCATGGCTGTCATGACGTCACGTGGTTTGGTGTACAAACAAGAGAAACTAATGAAGAATGCTTTGTTATCGGGGACAAACATCAGGGCCGCCATGACGTCACATGGTTGGTGGTACAAACAAGAGAAACTAATGAAGTATAACATGGCGCCATGACGTCAC